>JAODVQ020099672.1:2985-16942 GCA_025400075.2 Phenganax stokvisi
TTTTTGTTTCAAGATAGACCAGAATCACTTGGGATTTACCTTAATATCAACTTCAAGGGAGTCGAAAAATTTCTCCCAACTTGTGCGGATCAGATGTCTTACTTCAGTTCGCAGATTTGTAAACTTGGTTTTTAAGTAAGCAGTAGGCCATTTTCTTTAGTTTTTTTCATAACGTATCCCTTTTTCTAATAAGGTTCAGTATTGCTCCATTTATCCACGGCATTGGATTTCTTCCCTTGAGTTTCTTTGTAGGGATGCTGTCTCAGACAGCAGCAAAAAAGGTATCTTTCCAACATTGCCAGCCCATATTGATATCATCATTGCCTAGAACCGATGTCAAATTTATTGCTCCGAGAGAAGCACATCACGCAGCCAGGTTGCCTGATTTGTAATCATAAATGGTTTGATTGATTTTCATAGAGGCTTTAACAAAAGTGGAGAACTCAAAGGATATTACACAATGGTTAGTGTAAATACCAGCTTCCTCTGGGGACAATACTTCTAACGCACTGATGCGGTCTGGTGCATTTGTTATAACTAAATCGAGCACATTGTTGCCACACGTTGGTGTATAGTTTAATTGTGATAGATAGTGGTCATTAAGTGCATGGATAAAGCACATGTCATTAGTCCCACATGCTTGAATCGATGGCCCCCAAGCAATCTGTGGCAAATTAAAAACGCCAGCCAAAATTATGTTATATATATCTGCAATATTGTTTAGAAAAATAGTGAATTTTTCGATCCAACTCCCGTCTACATTTGGTGGGCGGTACAAACTACAAGCAAGAATTTTCAAGTCACAATCAGTAACTAGCTTGGCAGCTATGACTTCTAATTGTTCAGATGAAGCCGGCACATAATCTCGGACAGATTTAAATGAGTCTTCCTTTATTGCAATACATACCCCACCACCACGCTAATTTATTCGATCTTTCCCTACAATACTGTATGGTGAAGAAAGGATTTCGTTGCAGCTAATGTTGCTAGTTAACCATGTCTCGTTGATAAAAACAATGTCCGAGTTGTCAGCATACGCGAGATCCTGAACACACTGTAGGTTACACATTGTGGCAGTGCCAATTTGATGTAAACTTTTAAGACTACGAGCATTAATAACGAGGCATTTAAATGCCGAATTCAGCGAGACGTTGTTTCTAGCCGGTCCAGGGTGACAATGAATGTCTCCACATAATAATAAAATCCCCTGAACTTATAGAAATATCGAGTCGATCATCGTTTGAGCCCCAAACCATCGAAGGTCCCAGACGAAATCACAGGTTTGAAATATTTCCATGTCATAAATTCAAAGCTGTCTTTGAGACAAGCTGATGGATCGATCATTCCATCGCCTTTGTTGCAAGAAGATTGATAAGGAAGCATGAAATAACTACAAAATACATGGAGCTCGCGAAAGCGTGACTAACCGCCATTGTTTCTTTCATTTGCAGGCTCATTTGTGGCTCCTTTAAAAAAAAATTTAAAACATAAACAGGAAGAATAGGGGCAAAAAACAGGGTTTGATAGTAGAAGACTTACCAGACAAAAGTAGTAATTGATAAATTTGATGACTAGTTTAACAAAGCAGGGTTGTTGTCAAATCAATGTGAATTTCTACATTCTCATTGCTACGTTGTCAAGTATGTAGGTATTAACTAGGTTTATTATTTGGCCAGATTTGTCATAAAGCTGTAATCAATATTCTGAAATTTATAAACAAGCCCATATCGCTTTATGGTCACTAAACACCGGTATTAATTTCATCACCGATATTAATTTCATCTCCGATATTAATTTCATCTTCAGTCAAATTAGTGTATAAATGGTCAATTAAAGTTCTATTATCTGTGGTGAAGTCTGAAATTAATTGGCAGTAGCTATTCTCTGTGATCATGAGATTAAAAAGCGCCTGTCGCTTGGTTTCATCCTTCCAGTTTATATTGAAGTCTCCAATAACTATGTTTTGTGTGGAGGAATCTTTGGAAAGAATGAGATGGAGTGCAGCAAGGAGGTGAAATATGGCAATCTTAGGAGAATGATACACTTCAATTACAGTCGAGTTTGGTCGTGTCACAGTTTTAAGAATAGTAAATTCAATTCCATTTATGTTGTGGTGAGCATAGGAATAGCCACTTTCCATTGGAACTTGACTATAAACTGCTGTTCCATAATATGAGTGCCCATTGCCAGAAGCTTGAAAACTGTAATTTCTAAATAGACTGTAACCATCAATCTTATACATTTCATCGGAGTCCATAAGACTGAATCTAGTATCAGAAAATATTAGAACATCAGTGGAAGTGCTATTGATGTCTTTTCTAACATCATCAATGTGCTTGTGCAAAGATTGAGCATTAAGATAACAGACTATCATACCAGAGTTACTTAATAGATATAATGGTGTAAAACAAAGCTTCAAACTATGCTCTGTTCTTAAAATTTCCATTTTCTTAACAACTGTTTCCTCGACAGATATCTTCTCTTCACATAGGTCAGCGATATATAATCCTTCTATTGTTGTAACTCGACTGAGAGCAACATAATGAATATCAGGAATAGCCCTATTGGTATTTAGGTTTACAACAATTTGGGTTTGAGTATCACCTTGTGATCTATAAACAGTTTTAGCTGACGCAGGTCGCAGTGGAAACTGTTTTCTAACAACCTGAGCAGATTTCGTTCCACCAACTGGAAACTGAGTTGTGACAGGTTTAATTGGTGTCCACGTGGTTTGAATTCCACTGACGTAAAGCGTACTATTTACTTGACGAGTTTTTCTACCAACATCTTCATAATCAAACTGGACCCAGATAACACCTGAAGGTTTATTTTCATCAGTGAGTTTTATCATCTTTATAACATTACTGGCTTCATTTGTAAGGCCATCATCAGTTCACACATTCGTTGCTATTTCTGTTCGTTGCCCAACAGCAAGTTTTAACTCGCTGGCTAACTGCTTAGAATTTCTTAACGGTACAAAAGGTATTTGCCGCATTATTTTTTCCTTCAGTTCAGCGAAACATGCTCCAATAACACTATCTCGAGCTTAATTGTACATCTTTTGTTAGTAAATGATTCATATACTTGTTCATTATACTTGTCCACTAAAGAATTTTCAATAAATAAGCATAGAGCTCCTTAAGGACCATTCAATTTCAGAACACATCTTCCCTTCAGCTTTTGAAGATCACTAACTGTATGTCTACCTTCTTGCAATGTGTTTAAGATCTTAGCAAACATTTTACTCTCTCTTTGTTGCATGATCTTATCAAACTCAAACATTCGAAAATATTTTTCCCATAAATTTGAACCCAGAATACTATAATAATTTAAAGATTGGACGTGAGTGAATATGTAGCCATCCATGACAGGCTTAAGTTGAAAAAAGTCACCTATTGTGATAATGCTGACTCCAAAGTCCTCGTTGCTTCCCTTTATTTCTTTTGACGATTATTTAACTGGACGGTAAACATACTGTTTCCCAACATTGACATTTCATCAAGTAATATCAACTTCAACAAAGCCAGTTGACATCTTAATGTGTTTAAATGACCAGAGTCCAGTGGTTTATAATGCTTAAGTGATTGGCTTGCTGGAATTACTAAGGCACTGTGGATTGTGTTTTCTATAATAAGGTAAGCTGCCTTTCCTGTAGAGGAAAGTAATAATACTTGAATATGATGAAAGTCCTCACCTGCCCGCGTGTTATAGTATTTTAATGCTGCCTGATAGATTGATTTGACCAGGTGAGATTTACCAACACCACCACTTCCACTTAAGAAGGCATAAAATGGTCTATCAGAAGTTTTAAATTTATGTGAAACATGGTAAAAGAATTATCTTTGTTTTCTATTGAGCATTTGAATCATTTGTTGATATTCATCATCATGCATTTCACCTAGAATGAGTGGTTCAGTACTTAGTAGAGTGGAAGGAATACCAAGATCTTCTGATAAGTCATAAGTTTCATTCAAGTCTGGATGTGTATTTATATTATCTTCATCCTGATCTTGTCTTTCAACATCTTGGGTGACTGGTGCTATAGGGTCACATAAGTCATCATTGCATTTGTGCAAGTGATGTTGAATGTCATTTAAACCCTCACATCAAACTGCACACCGTTTCATCTGCTCAGCTATTTCATCATATCGGGCCAGTCAGTGCTCTTTGGAAGAAGAATATTTTTTTATTAAGTCTGTCTGCTCATTGCGCCAAGGGGTGAAGAGCATAATTAACTCACAATAATGCTTTTCTGGTTCAGCGTCTCTATTAAACCAAACACTGCGGATAACTGTAGCTTGGGTTCTCCTTTTAACCACATTCTTTGAAGAGACGCAAGTTTCAGCATCTACAATGCCCATTTCATCTTCATTATTATAATCTTCATCCTCCAAAGGTAAGTTGCCAACATCTTTTAATGATTTTTTATTTTGATTTTGCCCAGTGCAGTCATACTATGCTGCCCAGTCAGCCAAGGTTATATTTTGCAAACAATATGGTCGTCCAACGTATCGTTTAAGAAGACTGCCCGACTGCATTTCTTCAGATTCGTCAGCCATTTCCTGAATTTCACTTAACAGTTTTAGTAATTCCACCCGATCACTTGGGGGAGATGTGTTAATAAAGATCACATTTTGAGATGATTTGCTCATGGGATATTGAAGAATAATATATACAGCCTCTTGTGCAGCCAGAGTCATTTTGACAGAGTTTAGAAATTTGTTTCCAAGGTCATGAACCTGTTGCTCTATAGTAGAATTGCCTTCACTAGCTCCAGCACAAGCTTTATGTAACAGCTCACTCATACCCTATTGAGCTTTTTAAATGTAGGAGATAATGTACATTGCACGAGCATACACATCAAGCACAAATTGAATGTCTGTATTAGCCTTCCATGCTTGAAGGCATGCAATATTATACTTATTGATCCTTAATTCATTTGGACTTCTTTTCAGAAATACTGTTGGACTGTTGAGGGATGATCGTATAGCAAGAATATAGTCATATTCTGAAACGTCCAAGTCTTGAAGAAGTTGGTCAATTGTTATATCTTCACCCTCTTTTAAATCATTTAGCTTATCTCTTATACTTTTCCACAAGTCCTTTCTAGTCCCAACGACAGTCTGTGAAGCATCATCATCAAGTGGATACAGTATCTGTGTAGATCTCATGGGTGGTTGGGGATAATTAAACTGACAAATATTTTTGGATTTCTTTGGGCAAGTGTGGGAATGTCTGTGGGTTTGTCTATTTACAAGTTCGAGTAATTGTTGGTCATATTTTGGCTTTCGGCAAGTTATTGTTCTGTCGATGAATGCAACTATGTCTTCGTCTTTATCAACCCCAAATATACAGGTGCATTTTCGAGCCAAATGAGCATGTGAATGTGAAGTGAACCTCTCTGTTGATATTCTACTTGTTAAAACCAATTTTTTATTTTACCCAACGGAGCAGTGTCACTCATTAAACAATCTTTTAAAAAGGTGTCAAATTGGAAGTCATATGTCATGCACATGTGACTGGGTCACTTTGAATAAGTCCACACCTTCTTTCCCAAGTTAAATTTTCGAATTCATGATCACTATAATCTTTGTGATCAAGAAGCTTACCAAGCATTCTCAATAAATGAATCCATTTTGTCTCTGCTGATGAAAAATTACAAAAGAGTAATGCTCGTCCTAATTGGTGAATCATGGAAAACAAGTCCATTTTAGCCTTTTCAAAGTAAGGTGGAGAGCTTCTCAAAGCTGGAAGGAATTTGAATCCATCATCACGGAAAATCAAATTTTGTAAGCCTTCAGATGTTTTTGACTGCCCAGCAGTAATGGATCTATTTCCTAATTTGCACTTTTGCAGGGCAAGCTGTGACTGCCCCAATAATAGCTTCCGTTGTAATTTTTTGGCTTTAGAAAATAGATTCTCGGTACACATTGCAGCTCATTGATCAGATCTTCTAACTTCTGATTTGCATATTTCACTGTAAGGCACACTAGTTAATCTCTGTCTGTCGTTGGGTCTTTTCTGACCTAAGAATATTCCTGGGTATGCTAGTTCCTCTGAGAACTAATCGCCAAATATGCTAAGAGGTCTACTGCCTTCGCCAGGGGCGACATTGTAATATATTGCCGCTCAATATCATCAACAAAGTCAGAACTAGTTAGCATACTGTCAGTTACACCAGCAGGTATTTTTGCTTCATCTTCAGTCCAATCATATTGAGAAATTAAAGAACTTGTTTCTTCAGCTACAGTACTGGTGTTAATACAGTTTTTTGTCACTGGTATTGGATTGAAGTTTGATAATCATTCCTGATTGAAGGTTATTCCTTGTTCTCTAAATAATTTGCTAGTATTTACCAACCAAGCTGCTGCTAGCAGTACTTTGTTTGGTCTGACATTTAATGATCGTGCTGAACTTTTGTACTGTAGGCGGCATTTCAATTGAACCTTTATAGTACCAGTATCACTAGGTAATCTGGGAAGCATGTTTACTGTAATGCATACATCTGCTGGAATAATCACAACATTACCTGTTATTTAAGTTGACCTCCTCTGGGGGCTTGCATTATCTTTGAAAAGCCAATCGTGGAGCTGTTAGCCTACACTCTAACTCATCAAGGTCAAAGAAATCAGGTTTTTCTGGAAATTTATATCCATTTGCAATTGCACATGGGGGAACTTTACTTCTTTTCAAATGTTTGTTACATGTCAAACATACCCATTCAATTTTGTCAACACTTTTAATGCCTTGTAGATATTTAGCAGACTTTGGACAAAGCTATCAAAGTGCCTGACCAGGACAAACACTATGTTTATACCATAATTGTTCACAGCATGAGCAAACGTATTCTGGACCAGTTGATGTGGATTTATGAAATTTGCATAAGAGGGGCAATAGATCATCAGGACTTTGTTTGTATGCTGTCATAGACTTATAGGATTTGGTTTGTTTCTTATAAGCTCTTGCTTTGGCCAATCTGTCTTGTTTTTGTTCCACAGTCTCATTTTGGTGTTGCTTTCTTCTATTCTCTCTTATTTTAAAAGCCTCTGCTCTTTCTCTTCAATTGACTCAGTTTGCATTTTCTTAACTTTTCTTACATTTTTTTGGTAATCTCGTTGTTTTGAAAGCTGGTTCTCCCTATCTCTAACTGACTCATGTTTTCTCCAACATCTCTGTTGAGTTGTTTTGTTTTTCAATTGTTTTGCAAGGAAGCATTCATGATTGTTCAATGACTCATTTTGTCCCATGAAAGGATCACATAATTTACCAGAAGTTACATCATGTGACCAGGGGCCACTAAGCCGGGGGGCATTGGGGGCATGTGCCCCCCCGCCCCTTACTCTTTGTATCAGGGGAATATGTGTCCTTTTTCTGAAGTAAAGGTGCCCTTTTTTCTATAGAATGGCAATGCCTTGCTTCAGGAAAAATTGAACTAAATATGTTTTTCCTTGATACAAGTGTCCTCTTTTTAGGTAATAAGTGCACTGCAGGCAAAAGTAAATATATCTTTTCAGACAACTTGCAGTTTTTACACATTACACTTACCTGCCCTTATTGGTCAATGCCCCCCCCCCCCCCGCTTTTGAAGTGCTTCTGCAGCCCTTGTATGTTACACAGAATTAACAGTAGAACATTTTACTCCTTTGAACTGAAATGGTATATTTAAACTCTGAATCTGACTGTTTCTAGTGATTCTAAAAAAGTTCACCAGGTTTTCACATCCTTCAATAGAAATCAAAGTGCTATAACCAAATGCAGAAGGCATTTCATGCATATCCAATGAATGAGAATAAAAAATTTTAAATACCTCTGGAAATGGCATAAAAACAGCAACAGCATTTGCTCCAATAGTAAGTAAACATGCTTTATAACTCCCGATATCAAATACCTCACGAAAAGCTATTAAATCGTAACATATGGTTCATTGTTTTGATCCATCAGCAAGCCTTTAGATAGAGAAGGGCTATATTCTAAATTAAAGTTCTCTTTATCAATAGAAACCATTTCAGGTACTTCAGTGAGTAACAAGTAATCGTTTTGAACATGGTGACTAAGAATCATATAGAGATTGTTTCCACTTTTCAGAATTGAATTAATCGATTAAGTGTCCCAAGTATTAATAGGCTTTAGGTTATTGTATACAATTGCATGAAGTGACATGGCAGCCCACTGTTTTCCAGCATTGGATCCAAACATTGATGCATTGCCTTGGTGGAAGTTAGCATGAACTGTACAAGCTGGATTGACAACTTTATTAATATTGACTGGTCCTGGGTTTTCCTCAACATCATTTGAAAGCCTCAGCAATAATGAATGAATTAAATAAACATGGTAGAATATCAACTGGGAGCACCAAAAATGAATCTTGCTATACATTTCATATTTTTTAATTAATGTTTTAAGACATGGCAAATAGAACAGTTTTAAGTAAAACATTAACATTTGATTCCAAAATTTACCTTTGAGATATGAAATCCGTACTTGCAAAAAGTTATTATGTGATCCAATTCTCGATCGGAAAATTTCAATCGATATCCCCATGCTTACAGGTATATTGTTTGACTTAGCAGTATATATCGTTTGCTTATCACAACAATAGCAATTAGCAGTGACACCCAGTGGCTTGCTAAATATTGGTAGCTGAAGCACAGAAGCCTTCTGATATTTTGATAGCAGTGGCACAGTGGCTTGCTAATAAAATCTGGTAGCAGCACGGGGGCTTGTTAATTTTTTTATAGTAGTGGTACAGTGGCTTACTGATACTTTGGTAGTAGTGGCACAGTAGCTTGCTGGTTTTAAGAGTGTATACTAGCAATTAGTGCGGTTAATTGTACTCGTTATTCTCCGCCAGATGTGCATATTCAAACAGAATACAAAGACGGGGAATTCAAAAATGCTATGGTACCAAATTGTTCCTTTGACTTCGCTTGAAACGACTGACTCAATATATACATACTAAGAAAACTACAAAGGACCATTGCTCCTAAGGAACTAACGTTTATACTTACTCAAACGTTTGTTCAAAAAAGGTGCACAATATAAAATGCACGTCCAAATACATGCATGCAGATCAACAGTCAAGCTATCTGCTATCATGTTGTCACATTTTTCACATCTGTCATGTGATAGAATGCTGGCCTCTGAGTGGCTGGCTTCAAACGCAACATCCAAATTTACAGTAACAATGTGGTAAGCCACTGGCTCAGTGGCTCACACAGTGGCTCAGTGGCTTACCACAAAAACGGCATTTGTATAACAACAGGGTTGGACAGAAGGCACAGAGTAGGAAAAAATTCTTTAAAATGAATTTGTCACTTGAAGAGACAAGTACACAAAAAAATACTATTGATAGTCCTTTTGAAAGCAGCAGCAATGAATCTGATGAACACAGCAACAACTGCAATTCTCCAATGTCACAGGCTATTGGTAAAACCAAGAACAACGGAACACCAGAACACAGAAGACTGAAACACCAATTTTTGGTGCAAAGTTTCTTCAAAACTTTGCAGTATTGTGATGAGTGGCGAAAATTCACATCAGTCATGGAGTCAGTCAGTCATAGTGTAAAGTTTTCGGGGAGTGTTTCAGTTACTTGTGATGGGTTAAACTATAGGGTTAATTGATATTTTTATAGCATGTGAAACGAAGTATCAGATTCTTACTATTTCCGATTATTTGTTATGAATAGGAAAGTTAGATAAATGAGCAACACAAGAACTGAAAAGCCTGCAAATTGCCTTGCGTACACAGACAGCGCCGCATGCACCCCCAGAATCTGAATTTTTCACGTGGACAAATACCCATGGCACATGTCTTGCATGCTTGTGTTATCTAATGTGTTTAAGAACATGGCGACTTGCACAAGGGGCGAGTGAAGTTACCGAAGTATTTATATAGACAACTATAGTTAGTGCAAAGTTCACAAGTGCATAGTTATATTTCAATTGAAGTTAAATGTAATATGAGCGATATTTGGTTTTGTTGCCGACATTAAACTAAATGCTTTGAAAGGATAAGAAGCACGAGGTTTGCTGTTACTGTACATAGAGAGTAATACTGTTCGAGATACTACAGCATTTTGAAAGCGTTATTTCAATTTAATTCAATTCAAGATTGAAATTTATTGTGGCTTAGGTACAGTTCGTAGGTCATCGTATTTCATATAACTTGAATATAGTGTTGCTTTAGTCTGGTTTTTAAACTTAGTTCTAGTTTAGTTTAAGTCTGAACCTCAAAATTATTCTTAGTTTTAGTTTAGCTCTACAATCGGTGACGAAACGGTTCCAGACACTTAGATTTTTGCCTTGATTTTTATACAATTCATTAAAAACAACGATTCATGCCCCGTTCCCCCTTTCAATGTTGCTTAAGGGCAAGTTTGTTTTTGTAAAAAGCATTTAGAGCTCCTTTAAACAACACATTAAGCCATATTTTTGATATTCAACTTTGAAAGGGGGTGAGGGAGTATGCTTATGGATAATTGAAGTGAAGTGTCTGGATAGTTTTGTCACTGATTGTCTGGAAAACCTAGGGGTAGTTGCGATCAGTTAAATAACAATATCATCATCAAAACTTATCTGGGTGAAGCAGGAAAGGTAGGTTATTCTATATTACCAGTTGAAATGTAATTAGATGACATCATAAAGATGTGTTATTAGTTGCATATCAAAATGACCGCGCACAGGAGGGCACATGAACGAGCTTTAGTTTTATTAATAAGACGCAAGATGAACTATTCATACTGTAAGATTGCTTTAAAAACAAAACTTTCAAAGTCAACTGTATTTGATATCGTTAAGAAGGAAAAACAATGCGAGAATCAGAATTACAGGAAGCAAGGAAAGAAATCTAAAGGTGGACGACCTGAACTACTCAGTGAACGTGATAAACAGAAGCTCCATCTTTCCTTTAGGAAATTGAGGGACGTAGATCCAAATTTTACAATAAATGAAGTGGTACAAAACAGTGGTATTGCTTTACAATTGGCAAGCTATAGAACTTTTGTAAGATATATTAAGAAAATGGGCTATGGTTTCTATGCAAGTCGAAAAAAAGGTGTTATGACGGTAAAAGATTTCAAGCGACGAAGAAAATTCGAGAGAGAGATGAAAACAAAAGGTTTTGAATACTGAACAAAGGATGTTGCATTTTACTTGGATGGTGTATCGTTTATATATAAAAGGAATCCATTGAGCGATACTTTAAAAGCCAAAAATTGTGTCTGGAGAAAGAGGAGCGAGGGCTTGATATTTACCACTAAAGGAAGCAAGAATTTGGCTGGAGGAAAGAGATTAGATTTAATAGTAGCAATAGTGTACGGGAAGGGGGTGATTTGCGCTGAGGAGTACGAAAAGATGACAGGAAACTACTTTGCTTCCTTTATATGGAGATATTTTTGTAATTTTTTTTAAAGATAATGCCAAGAAAGGAAGAGATAAAAAAGTATTTTTAATGGACAATTGTCCATGCCAGACGTCTGTCAAAGCGAAAAAAGCTTTGCAGTCCATTAAAGCAGAAATGCAAATGATTCCTACAACATCACCTGAATCTGAATCTGATAGAAAATGTATTTCATGTCTTACAGAAACGCCTAGAGAGAGAGATGAAAGAGAATAAAATAACACGCAAAACCTGGGACGGATTTGTTGCAAGAGTAAAACAAAATATTTGGTCTTTGCCATTAGATTATATTGACAAAACAATAGCAAGTTTGCCAAAAAGGATTAAATTAGTTATAAGTGGCAATCGACACCGCACAAAATATTAAAATAGAACCTAAATCTACTCATTTCATAACGGAAAGATATTATTCATGCTGTTGCTCTATATATTAAAATGACTTATTTACGACGTCAACGTCTTCTGTTCTATGAGCATAATATGCACAGCTAAATAACATTTTAACTTACGAAAAACAAAACACGATAACTTTAATAAACAGCAATATTGCTACACACTACCATATGCTATCACTTGCTATCACGCAACGAATAAATAAACATATAATTTTATATGATTTACGTATACTCATTGCTACCGGTAGCATGTAGTAGCATGTGGTAGCATGTAATAACATGTGCTAGCCTCAGTTAATCTATAAGATTTTGATATTAAACTATCGCCACATCAATAGATAATTTGCACAAAATGCACCATTTATATTCATGTCTAGTGTTCAATCCAAAGATCCGCAAACCAATCGGGCAACACACGCAGCACAGGGTATGACATCCTTTTGTTTCGATTCAGGCACTTGTCGATTAAAGTTGAAAACTTTCCATCTTACTGACATCATCTCTGTTTCCCACTCATCAATGACTCCATTCTTGACGTGTACCAACTGATGCTTGCTTGTAGCGAAGACAGGTGTGTCCCAGTCAATAATATTATCCTTTGCAAAATGAGACTTTGGGGCTGGTAAGTGTACTAATTGCCCCTCGAGCATCAAAAGAAAATCATGCCATACAATAATATGGAGTGACCATCTGAAGTCATTTAAAACGAGCACTTCAGCTTGCTCAGCCCCAACCCACAAAAAACTTGTAGAAGCAGGATTCGTAAAAGTTTTGTAAATGCTGTTCAGAGGATTCAGTAAGAAAGTTTTTCCACAATTTGCCAGTCCCGTGAGCATTACATTTCTATACTTTCCACGTCCTTTATACAAAAGCTCTTCCACTGCATTTCCAAATGATTCGTGCAGGATGCCGTTGTTTTCAAGCAATTCTAGAGCAAAGTTGTGCCACTGAGTTGTTGGTTCATATTGGCATGTCTGCCGTTGTGCCTTTGCAGAATTTCTATACGTGACTTAGCCATGCGTTCCTGTGAAGCTTTAGCACCTTCCATTTCCGATGCTGTCTGCATAGCTTCATTGACAACCTTTGCTCCACGGTTCGCGATAAACTCCGCAATGTCAGTCTTTCCTTCGCTCTTTTGCATGTGAGCAAAGGCCAACACACCTGTTCGGTTTTTCAATCCTTTTTCCACAATAATTTGCGAGAACTCGAATGCCCTCAAATGTTTAGGTCTCTTAGCTTTTGGAGGTTTGCCTTCGCCATGGCAGTCAGTCTTTGGGGGCATCTTGTGTTTGCAAATACAGCAGTCTTCATCATGCCTTTCACAGTCTCTCGTATATTGTTTACTACGTTTACTACGCAATGCTCTTGTAGCGAGATGAGCATTCATAGTTCTAGGTCTGTTGCTATTCGTTAGGTCAGGATGGTCGTTACTTTCTTCTGCACTCTGGTCTTCTTTTGTTAGGTATCTCAAGGCAGTATAATAATTGTTATGAATGCTAGAGAAATGAGCTGATATGCCATACAAGTCTGCAAGAAATTTCTTTGCTGGTAGCCAGCGTTGGCTATTCTTTAGTTTCACGCACATGTGATAGTGAATTCTGCCGGTAACGTTGTGATGTTCTCGAGAACAGCACCATAGCAAAATCATATTGTTAACCTTGGAAAAGGATGCAATAATGGCTTCTTCAAAAGATGCTCTGGTGGGCAACTTGTTTGCATCAGCCTGACTATACATTATTAGATAAACTTCTGTGGTCTCTGTTGTTTAGACTGGCATGAGCGCTTGAACTGGAATCCATTTTTTCTTTATATTAAGTTAGATCCGAACGCTGAGTAGTGTTCATGAATGTTGTGTAGCTGAAATCACTCGTAAAAATAATATTAGATCATGCGATAATATTATGAACGTTTGCATGCTTGGCCACATAAATTATCAAATTCCTTATTATAACGTAATGTACTATTAAAACGTTTTAAAAATAGTTTTACAACCGTATAAAAAAGAAACCGTAATTTAGTGTGTACAAAGGCATTTTTATAAAAAACTGTTAACTTTTTTGATAATTTAATGACTTCAAATCGGAGAAATACAACTAAGACAATCGGTGACAAAACGGTTCCGGACACTTAGATTTTTGCCTTGATTTTTATACAATTCATTA
>JAODVQ020099777.1:0-16932 GCA_025400075.2 Phenganax stokvisi
AACAAGAACAAGAACAAGAACAAGAACAAGAAGATAAGCAGCGATTGGGGACCAGTTCCTGGTCCAAAAACATGGTAGCACTAGCTTGATATGGCTTGCACTATACCGGAATTGTTTCGTTTAGTTTGGCCTAGGACAGACAAAGCACTATTATCATTTAAAGCAGCGTCTTTACTCATGATGAGAGATTGATTGGTCGTCACCAGTGCAGGATGAGACCATCCTGCATGATTGTTGTGAGAATTGCACATTTCATCGATATGTTTTATGCAGTTGACCGTTGCTTCACTTTAATTATTATATAAAACAATTAGCAAATGGTTTCTGTGCAGGATAGCGTCATGCATGCACTTGGGATGTTGCTCGACTTTCGGAAAGCGGAAAGAATCACTCGCCTGCTGGACGTGTATTTTTCCGCTTTCCGTTAGTCTTGTAGCATCCCGCGTGCATGGATGACGCTAATCCTGCACGGAAAACCATTTGATATTCCTTTAATATAGCAATGGTTTTGCTATAGTGAATTCAGGTCAAAAATTGCATGTTTTTTAATTTTCTAACATTAACTATATTAGAATTGTAAATACAGATCTGATACTTTCATTACTCTTACCGCTTATTTCGGAAAATCTGTTCATCGTATAAATTTGTACTTTTCAGGTCAACAAGGAGACGTTCCTCTTACCACGGAAAATGCCAACCTCACGGTTAAATGTACATGTGAAGAATATAATATCGGTATTTATCACGTGTGTACCCTATCTAGTATCAACATGTGATTGAAATAAAGCTGTTTGCTTGGCTAATTTTTTCATGAATTTTTCATTTCAGTCTGGCTATAAACAAACCTGCATGTACCAACTTTTCTTATAGGCTGAAAACTTACCCATGTAATCAGCCTTTGAGCTACCATAATTGCAAGTATAAAATAACGTGACATCTTAGGGTGTTTCAACGTATCCTTTCAGACGCCCTCCACAAAAACAGCACGTACTATTGCGATTGTCAAACATTCTTGGTGAAAGGAAATAAAACAGAATACTGTTTTTGTAAGTACGCCACTGTGAACACTTCAATGTGTTCATGTCGTTCTCTCTATTATTTGAGCTGTCTTAGGACAAAGAACGATGCAAAACATTTTGTTTGTGCAAGTCGGAGCGTCTATTAGGTTCGGTCCCAGCTATTCATCGACAGTGGTATTCGCATTCACTATGCGGGTAAGTGAACACTTTCATAGTGAATGCTCATAGTAAATGCCAACGAGATTTCCCTTTAGAATTCAATTGCTAACTGTGAGGTGTGAGCTTTTAAAATACATATGATACGATATACTTTGTCTTTGCACATTTTGGTATAGCTATCCCACGTCTTGTGTTGTCAATCCCTGCGGCCTGCGTAAATATTCTTGTGTAATGTCTTGTGTGTGTAGCTGGTAAATTCCGGTGGATAAATGATAATAATATTCTCTGCATGGATGTCATAGTTATCATGTAAAATTGATATGTATTGCATAGTTTCAAGTTTGTTTTGGTAGGAGAGTATTCGGTATAGCTTTCCTGCTCCAACTGCTGATGTAATATTCACAGTGTGATTGCCCGATTAAACAATTCTTTGTGTTTTGATTTGTGGCTCTGTACTCATTGTTTAAAGTCCCGAGAAAGTTACTTGGTCCTTGCGCAGAACAGCGTTCATTCCCAGCAAAACCCTGGTAACACAGGTGTAAGCCTCAACCAGCTTCAAGAATAACGATTTTTGAGAAGACGACGAAAGTTCATGTTTTCTACAAAATTATGTTCCAAGAGAGCGCACACTTACTTCTTTTGAGTTGAATACTATAAGTAATATTATGAGAAATTTTACCTTAAGAAACCTACCTGTCTCACTCTGATAAAAATGTCCTAATATTTCAGTGCGTACGGACGCTGAGATTGTAGCAAGGCTATGCTCTTCGATAGAAACGAAGTCATAAATCTATAAGCTGCCAAATCCCGAATCCTAAGTGCATAAAACAATAACGTGTTAGGCATTATTCGTACATTATTCATAAATGTGGAGAGGTCGATGATCGGCGATGCTCTCGCGATTATCGAAAGAGAAATTATATTCGATATACAACGCGAACAGTGGAGCTCGCCGATCGTCGGCCACAAATGGCATTCAGGTCAGGTTTAGATGTTGGACTTTTGGGCAGAACCTGTTGCAAACGTAAAATTTTTGTCGAGCTTATTTGCATGGATTTGGATTACTCATTTACTGCGGGCTCGGCGCATGAAAAGTTCGACGTCCAAACCTGGCCTCAGACTTGAGAGGCGAGACAAAGTTTATATTAGTATTCGTTTGAGGGTGCACCATGTGAATATTTATTATTGCAAAGCTTTCGGTTCGTTAGCCCGGACATTCATCAGTGCAACTACTTGCACTGATTAAGACCAAAATACCGATGATACCGGACCGAAACTGTACAGTGTTTCGGTCCGCGTTAACGGACCGAAAGCTTTGCAATAAATATTTACATGGTGTACCCTCAAACGAATACTGATATCGTTGTTTTCGCCATGCAAAACTACAAAAAGTCTGAGACAAAGTTTGTCGTGGCTGCTCTTGCAGAAATTGGTCCTGGTTTAATGAAAACAGGGTCGAAAGTGATTTTTGAATTGACAATGTGTTGTGGGCAGTAACTATAATACGGTGTGCGTTGTAGATGACTGCAGTGAAGATAACTATACATGCAGAGTAAATTCAACGTGCAGAAGCATAGTCACATGCAATGGAAGTAAGTTGATATAAACAGTACGGTGTAGTCAGGCTGCGCCGTCGAGTTTTTTAGATAACTGATGCTGTTGATAGAGTGAAGACCGACTTCTATACTTATAGAATTGTTGGAGAAGGAAAATAGCTGCATGATGCTGAATGAGAAACACTTTTCTTAGCTTAACTTCAGTGGACGGTTGTTCAAAAGCTGGATAGTGAATTTTTCAGCGTTCATATAATTGGACAAAAAATGTCGAAACTTGCATTTTGATCAATGATGTGAATATTAGAGACTTTAATCTATCGATATCACTCGCAGTTTCATGGTAAAACAACCAATTTTAGGAAGGCTACGAAAAATTACTATTCAGTGGATAACGCTATCTACCTTTCGAAAAACTGGCCCCTATTTTACCATTAACTGCACTGGTTTATCAAGTTCACTGAAATGCCCATGTTAATGTTGGCCGACGGAAAAACCATCAGTTCTATACATCTCAGTGTTTCAAACTTCATGTTGCTTTTCTTTATTGCCACAATTACCTAACATATATTTTAACGTATTATGTTAAACCCATTCTAATGTACAGTTTTGTGGAAACACTATACGTAAATTTATTTATGAAAATAAATAAATAGTGACTAAACATAACTTGTGATGTGCTTCTCTTGCAATCAGGCTGTCATGAGAATGCCAGATGTAGAAGAAATATGAATGGAACATATCGTTGTATTTGCAATAAAGGATACAAAGACAATAGCACAGCACAGGATGGCACAAAGTGTGTCTGTGGTAAGGCATAGAAATAGAACAGCACAGAAGTTTTAGCCGATTTTACGGTAATTTTTTGCGTAAGGCAAATGATTGTAATTGTTGTTCTATAGAGCTGTGTCATAAAATAAGTTGTTTGCAATCACAAGACTTTTAACCAAATGACGGGCCAACAAACTGATTCAGTGTACAGCGATAAAATAAAAAAAATCGAACCCACAGCTATTTTTAAATTTTGTTGAAAATCATTCAATGTGCTTATATTTTGCCCGCGTCATCTGAATTCTTCAATTTATACACGTGATTGACTGTACACAACCTGTGCTGACTATTCTGTTATCTGTGGTTCAATATTATTTTAAGAAAAGTTTACCCTAACGTATATTCTGCATTTGTTGCTCTGTTTTTGTCGTAAAAGTCTTTGTCTAATTTTCATTAAACGTTATATTTTTGAAGTCTGATCATTGTAGTATAAAAACTGAATATTTGCACAGTTAGGGGCTGTTTACATGGGCCCTACAGGGAAGGCTAGCACTCCCTGTAGGGCTGTTTTTTAGCTCTGTTTACATGGAAAATTCTGGCCCTACATCTAGGGCTGGAAATTCCCGCACGCACTTTACGCATGCGTAGTTGTTAAATTTTCAGCCCTACTAGGAGGACCAGCCCTCCTTGTTGCGTTTACATGGAAAAATTCCAGCCCTCCTTGCCGAGATCTCGGGTAGGTAATAGCGAGATCCCGCCTGGGAGGGCTAGCCCTCCTCTCAGGTAAACGAAAACAATTTTTACATAGAATTTTAATTAGCACGCAAGATCTCGCCTAGAAGGGCTAGCCCTCCCTGTAGGGCCCCTAAGAAAGAAAACAACCACGAGCACTTGGAATATTGTTATCATTCTCATTTCAACCATTTATGATTTTAAAGTTTGTTTTGTCTTTTTTAAAATTACTCCACTAGTATATAATGCAGCCGTCGCAATTCAGTCTGCATTAATGTGAAGTGTTTGTTTTTGTAGCACATGACAACCCGAAAATGGAGTGTTCTTGTGCGAACAAGACTTACTGTTGTAGCAATAGTTCAACCTGTCCTGACAACTGTCCAAGTATGTCAATCCAATGGTCTGTGCTAGATTTTATCAATCTCACTTTAGAATTAGCTGATTTAGCTTTTACATCTCATTATTAATATTATACAATGAGTGCTCCATGACCTGATTTCTTTGGCTGCAAATGTGGTAGATGAAAGTGATCAAAATAGCATCTAATGTTTCTAGTCCCAGTTTCCTCAAACGTTTTAGGTTCTATTTATATATTGTACGCCTGTACAAACTCACCTGTCAATTTTCATTATTTGCATTTTGTCCAGCCAACTGTCGTTAACATTAAACTTTCGTAGGTGTTTGCTTACGAACAAACAAACAAACAAAAAACAAATGAGCAAGTAAACAAATCAAAACGGATGAGAATATTACTTTTAGCAGAAGTAACTAGTCCATAAACTTTACCCAAGTGTCCTCAACGAACGTGGAAGTGAAAAGCAAGCCAATAATGAATGTGTCTATCCTGTATTGTGGCCAATAATCATTGGACAATATCGTGTTATCTTGTGTTATAGATTGTAAGGAAGAGCCATGTATCGCAAATTTACCAAGCAAAGTTGGAAACGTGACGTGTTGGTGTAACCAGACGTGTGGTAGACGTAAGTACTGCTTAAATGTATAACTGCTTGCAGATATCGTTTGCTTTGTTACTTCATGTCATCATTGCCGATAGTTGTTTTGTGCGCAAAATAGTAATAAAATGACTTGAAAGCGCACCAATATTGATAAGAAAGAAACTGTAGTCATCAGTGGTTTTGTTCTGTTCTTGCGTATTTTGTAGCTAACCCTATTAGAATAGGGTTTATTTTGTTGTAGTGTTCAGTGTGTCTTAACAAAAATGGATCCTGATTTATGCACGAATTTCAAATTAGTTTGATGCATTTCACACCGTTGGAAATAACATAGTAGAACGTAAAAATGTTGAAGTTTTCTTCGCTGGTAACTTTTTAAACATTCGTTTCAATAAATAAATTTCTTTGCCCTCTGTTTTACTCGTAGGAGACGCAGCTTAAGTGACTTTGAAATGCAGGAAACTTATTTAAAATGTATGCATAAGGTTATATGTTCCGCTTTTTTTTTGAGACACTCTGTACATGTAGGTAGAAATGATCGATGTTGGGTAGTCCTGCAGAGTCAGTTGAACAGAGTGCCTTTAACTTGAGCAGTGCACGAATGCAAAACAGAAATCAAACTTATATGTTTTTTGTACAACGAAACCAAACGATTTGCTACTGAATACAAAAAATGGGTGTGTATGTAATACAGGATCAGTACATATGTTTCATTTGAAACGTTTTGAAGATGTAGGGGAGTGTTAATGAACTCTACTTACTCACCAAAATTTTAGACCTGTTAAACGTGCTTCATGCAGTGAGCCCCTGTATAGACTTATTATTATACAAACTAGCAGCATGTAGATAAATGGTTTTGATAATAGGGTCTTTTTGAGCTCATTGTTTCATTCTTTTACTTGCACATGATTGTGGATAATATGTTTTCTTTTTAGGTCATGGTAACTTTAGCGGGTGGAGCGCTTGGGGTCAGTGTTCAAAACTTTGTGGAAACGGCACACAGAACAGCACAAGAACTTGTTCAAACCCAGCCCCGTTCAATGGAGGACGTGATTGCATTGGGAATAGAACCAGAACACGAACATGCAACGTCAACACTTGTCCCAGTAAGTTGTGAATTTTAACATGTCTTTCTGTGTGCAGCTGAACCTCGCTAGTATCCATCCCCCAACAACTGGTGCGATTTTTCGTCTCGACTCGATATATTTCCTTTTACTAAAACCTCTTCACAGCACATGAGCCATTCTCGACAACGACCTCATGTGAAAGTTCGAAGGTTCCCGTTGTCGAATGGTTTGACTGTATTTATTTGAGGTAGTAGCGCCATATTTTAGAATAATAGTTTGCATTGGAGCAGTAATGCGGCGAAAATTCGCCTGGATGCTTCGACTCTTTTGTTTATCTTGTCCATTTTAGTCTCAAATATCTAATTCGCACGCCCCCGGAGGAGTAATGCTGTTATTATTTGCCACTGCATGTTCAAGATTAATCAAATTAGTTTCATAGGCATCGGTACATGCATGCAAGAAACGCAGCGTCCTTTGCGGGGAAGTTTGTTACTCTTGATTGCTTTAGGTAGGATAGGTGGGAGTAAAGGGATATAGGAATGGGAGATGAGGTACAATATAATTCAACCCGCCGCTTTCAGAGAAAGCAAAGGGGACGGTCCCGTACCAATATTTCTGAGTTTTCGAAAGAAAAAGGGATACATGAGTAGCACAGTTGCTTGCGAAGAAGGCTAATAGGAAACAATGTCAGATCATTATTTGTCGCCGCTATACTGTATGTGTGTATCAAATGCATTACGCGAAGCGTTTGGGCACTAGATGTAGTCTCTTAAGGCTGCATTGCCTGTTGCGTTTTTTTTTAAAGATACGTTAACAACTAGACAAGTAATCACGTAAATGGCTGAGTTCTAATTATTCCATTTCGTACTTGTTTTATTTCAATTTCTTTAAGTGACGCAACTGTGAAAAGCAGCATTAAGACCCAGCCTGAATTCTTTAAGAACGACGTCCAGTGATTAGGTGAATTGGTGTGAATTGACATCACTCACTCTCTGCAGGACACTTTAGGTCTTAGGCATTTGGCAATCATTTTTTTGCCTTTTTTAGCTCTTTCCTTTTCTCAAGAAGAATACGTTGGAAAAGAAGGCGAGGATATTAGAATCACCATTAATGTTATATCAGGCACTGTGGTGAAAAATATTTCTCTTTCGTAAGTAGAGATTGCCTTTTCAAGAATTCTACAGTGCTCAGTACGACTTGGTTTCCATATAGTTTCTGATGCCAGCCATCTTCGTTGTCTTGATTATATTGGCGAGTGAAATATTTTTCAAATACACTGGAAATAATTTTATTCTGTAATAATGTGCAACAAAAGTTGGGAGACAGAATCCCTGATCTTTGACGATTCGATTCTATTGAGATTAGTTTATGATGGTGAAAAGTGACCCCCGCAATTTTGCCATTCAGCACGACATCTTCAGATCTATGGCCTAGGTATTACGTCGCTCTTTTCATGTGCCAGACCCAATGCGAATGAGCTCAGACAAAGACTTTAGGTTCGGCACATGAGAAGAGCGACTGTTGACTCAGGGCCTAACTTGAAATAAAATCTCTCGTCTTTAGAAAGTTACATTTAAGTCTGCAATAACATGATCCCGTCGGTTTTCTTAGATTAAGCGAGGACGACTCCTGACGTATTCTCCATGAATATTGAATGAGGAATATTTATTCATTTTTAAACGTTCCTCATCAATAAATTATGAGGAAAAGTTTGTAGCATTAAAATATAACCTGATTTACGAGGAACGAATGATATATCTCCTAACAAACATTTTGCAGTTTTAGGTACGATGTAGAAAATCATACAGCTGAAAACAGTGACTACAAGCTACCTGATATCCCAGATGGTGCTCTTGGACCCGAGGTCCCATTTACTCCAAATAACGAAGGTTCAGTAATCCATTATATAACTCTTCAAAAAGATTCTCTTATAGAGGCAAATGAGTCGTTTGTAGTCAAGTTTTCAGCAACAGATTCAGATGTTGAAACTAACATCTCTTCAGCTCGTGTGATTATTTTGGACACTGACGGTAAGCGTTAGAATAATCTCATCAGTACTTCTCACATGTACAGTCACAGCTTAAATGATGTTATAGAGCTTAAGCTTCCAGCTTAGCGACAAACTTTAATCGACAAGCGCAGAAAAATTGCAATATTAATACTGGTAGGTGAAGATAACTAAGTCTGCCAAGAAAAAGAACCCCATCGTTTACCGTATCTTCTATGCACTAAGCTTGATAGATGTGTAGCCGTGTCCAATGACGACTGCAAGTGAGTTGTAGTCTAGCTTCTTAATACTGTAATTGGTTGGCAGGTGCGTCAGTCACATTGACTAGAATGACTCTGCTGATTAAGCGTTAAACAGTGAAAGACGGCACACATCCGCCATAGCATTTTAGTATGCTGTTGATTACTTATCATGCAGTCAATTTACATTTTTAGACAATTGTTCGGAGATGTAACTCAACATGTGACTAACTAAGTTCAATTGTTTGCATTTTAGAGGCCTCAGTAGGATTTACGAAGAGTAATTATTTAGTCGCTGAAAATGCTGGTAGCGTTAATGTTACCGTCATTCTTGATGGTGCAAATCTTGCTATCCCTGTCACAGCAAGGTAAGACACCCAACCCAATGTTTGCTATTGTCTAAGATATAGAAAAAATTTTCTCTGTTCTACAGAGTTATCGTAGAGCTACAGTAACATGTGGGAAATTTGGGGTAAAGTAGGAATGTTTCCCTAGAGAGAAACATCTCCAATATTATGTGTACAATTCCTAACCTTGAAGTGGATACTAGTAAGAATTACGTGCACAAAACATCAAAAATTGATTTTCCTGTAGTCATCTAAAGGATTAAAAAACACGAATATGTAGCAGTTGATTTAAAAGGATGTCCTTCATTTTCAGGCTAAGTGCAAGCCACATAAACCACTCTGATATGAACGTCGATTTTTACACTCTTGTGAAAAGTAATGTTACGTTCCATCCCAAAGGAAGTCGCCAGATTGAAGTGCCAATTACCATTGAGGATGACAAGGATGTGAATGATGATAGGATCTTCGTTGTGACTTTGTTCTCTCAAAGTTTGCCGAGTTTAATTGTCAAGAATCCCCAAACAAATATTACAATAACAAATGATGATGGTATGGAAAATTTAATGATGATATTACTAAGTAAGAGTTCGCATACGTGACAGGGGACCAGGATTTTAAAGTCTGAAGGCGATTTGACTTGGCGAGCCTTTTTAATGCTCGGTCAATTTACATTTTTAGACAATTACTCTAAGATGTAATTCAAAATGTGACTAACTAAATTCATTTGTTTACATTTTAGAGGCCTCAGTAAGATTTGCGAAGAGTAATTATTCAGTAGCTGAAAATGTTGGTAGCTTTAATGTGACAGTTATTCTTGATGGTGCAAGTCTTACTATCCCTGTCACAGCAAGGTACATAAGACATCTAACCCAATGTTTGCTATTGTCTAAGAAATAGAAAACGTTTTCTGTGTTTCTATAGATTTATTGTAGGGTTGCAGTAACATCTGCGAAATTGGGAATAAAGTAGGGATGTTTCTCAAAAGAGAAATGTCTCCAATATTATGTGAGCAATTTCTAACCTTGATAAGGAGAATTGCTGTGGGCAAAGCATCAAAAATTGATTTTCCTATAGCTATTTAAAGGGTCAGAGCACACATATGTAGCAGGATGATGTCCTTCATTTTTAGGCTAAATGCAAGCCACATGAACTCTGATACGAATTACACTTTTGTGAAAAGTGATATTACGTTCAAACCCAACGGAAGTAGCCAGATTCAAGTGCCAATTACCATTAAAGATGACGACTATGTGAATGATGATAAGATCTTCTTTGTGACTTTGTACTCTCAAAGTCTGCCAAGTTTGACTGTCAAAAATCCTGACCAAACATATATCAAAATAACGAATGATGACGGTAAGGAGAATTTAATGAGGATGCTACTAAGTAATAGTTCGCATACGTGACGGGGATCAGGATTTTAGAGTCTGAAGGCGATTTGACTAGGCGAGTCTTTTTAATGCTCAGCGACTTTGAAATGCCTATAGAGTCAAAAATGGAGTATTTGAATTGACATCAAAAACTCCTCCACTTTATTTCTATTCATTCGTGTTTGAAAAGAGACGAATGGTAAGAAATGTACCGTATATCTTGAATTTTGAGAGGCAGAATTCATTTCGCTAAGTTACATAAGTTTTTTCTTCGTCCGCTCCAAACAAATTTGTTTCAAATTTCTTTCGGAAACTTAAGTATTTAGGTGTATAAATTCTAGAGAAAACGTATTTCCATGTTATTATACTGATCAAGGCACAACGTGACTGTGATTCGCTGCCCTCATGCAGAGTTTACTGAAATCCATGTATATATCATGCCTCTGCCTTATTATTTGAAATATTTGTAGTTAAGTCCATGTTTTCTCCTTTCGTCTCTGTAGTGGCTTCAGTGCAGTTTGATTCTGATAATTACACCGTTTGGAAAGATGATGGACAGATTAATGTGATACTCGTTCTCAATACTAGTGTAGCAGTCCCTGTCATTGCAAGGTAAACAAAAATCATAACATGATGGTTTTGTACTGTTTACAAGATAATATCATGATAAACAATTCTTCTCGTTTCTGTTTGGCTACGAACATCAAAATTTTCTCCTAATCTTTTATGCTTGGAGTATTTTAGAGGAAAAACTACATGCGGTATATATTTGGTCACATCAGCAACTGATCTCATTTTCTTAAATTTTCCAATTTTTAATATTTTTTCGAACTCAAACCGTACTACTTCCTATACTATGCGATCATTTTAAATATTGGATGATACAAACTCGAGCAGAAGACGAACGTTTGTATCGCCTGATAAAGCAGGGAGGAGGATGTTGTCCATGCATCTAAATAACAGTCTATTTTTTGTTGCATGCCATATATATCAGCAACTATTTTATTCTGTACATTGGATGCCCATACAAGGTTTGAGGTACACTGAGCCTGCAAACTCGGCGAGATTGTAGACGTTATGTAGACCTCTGCAAAATACCTACAATTTCGCAACGCACAGAGGAGTGGCGAGGAACGACCTTGTTCCCAGGACTAGGCGAGGAAGAGAAAGGAAAGAAGGGCACTTTATTCTACGGCCATGTACCCAGTGTGTGACAGTTTTAAAAAATGCTTTAAGATGAGAAATTAAAAAGAAGACTTTTGGAAAATTACAATAATCTGTATCACCGGATAGAGACACTGTCTATAATATTTAGGGATAAATCAAATAAGGTTGTCCTCAGTACATCCGTTCTGAGGTGCTGAAAACAGAGTGTTAATTGTTTACCACCTTAGCGCATAGGTTTCTTTTCTAAAATTAATACAACCGACCGTTGGTGTTGATGCCAAGAGTTGATGCAGGATCTCTGGGATCCTCTATGACTGAGTCACTGTCAGTTGAGATTGTATAGGACATTTTTTAACATGGCCCAATTTTTGTTTTTTAGACTAATTTCAAAAGATGGAACAGCGAAATCAGGTGAAGATTATGAAGTGGTGGAGCAAGATATACGATTTCCTGCAAATGGCAACAATAAAACTACTATATCAGTGGCAATATTGAACGACAATTCGGTCGAAAATAATGAAACGTTTTCATTGGAAATATCGTCACTAAGCTCTAATTTAGTTGTTGGAAATCCCAGCTTCACAATCATTACAATTATGGAAAATGACGGTGAGCTGTTGTTTGTTGTACCGGTGCCTCTTTTAAGGTCAAGGATTGTACAAATTTGTGATATTTGAATAATTTAGAGGAGGGTTGAAGTAGGCCCTGGTTCAGACATCGCATTTTGGTCAGATTTAGTTTGTCAAATTAAATAGCTACACTGAAGAAGTGGGAAGATTTCGATTCGACTTGAATGCGAAGTCTGCACTGGTTTCATTCAATGCGAATTATTAAAGACGTCGCTGTCGAATTTTGCGACCATCTCTGTCGAGTAATTCTACGCAAGTGCGACGCCAGTTTAAAGGCCTACACACTCCGAACGCGATTCGGCAACCCGACACGATGTTTAAATTTTGAAAGGGAATAAATCTGTCCATAAGAGAAAATTTTAAAAGACGTGTAGACTAAATAACTAAAAATATTTTATCGTCTTTGAATATCTGAAGAATCTCAACGAGAATTAAAGTTACTAGTCAATGAAAGTCGAAAACTCGTGTCGTGCTGCCGAATTGCCTCTGGCGACCGTGTGTGTCGTCCTTAAAGGTCAACTCACACCGAACGCTCTCTGGCAACGCGGCAAGCGTGCTCTCGATCAGTTGCTTCAACGTCTCAATAGTTCTCAGTTTCATGCAAGAGTTTTATAAGTTCTGTTCCTTGAATTCAAGTCAGAATATGGATCGTTCGATGGCTGTCTCCGTTAATTCAGGTTATGCCTGAAGCACCTCTTACTAAATCATCTTCCTCGGCGGGTATTTTGTCGATAGTGAGGCCTTTTTCGAGCTGCGTGGTCAGGCGAAACATCGGCTACGTTTCGAACTATTTGGGTTTTTTACCATTGTCGTGCCCTCATGCTGTTGGTCCTTCCTCGTCGCCTCTGGTTCACCGTCCATCCACCCCGTTTGTGCTGTTTCCATCTTCCAACTCTGGTCCAATCGTGTCTGCAGTCCCCCACTATGATGCCCACTGTTGCTGGTGTTTCTCATCTTAACCTGCTGCGTTTATTTTGCTTCAAGTTTCTCCTCAGGAAAACCGTCACCCTTCATGGGTAACGCTCTGTGATTTTGGTGATATACTTTTGCTACTCCTTCGAGATTAAAAAAGCTTCCCCTGTGGTGTGAACTTTTGCTGAGTCGCGCTACATAATGTCGCTGTTATTTTTTCCTCTCTCGGTCGAAAGTAACGCCTTTCCCTTGGGCGAAACGCCACTCTCCATGGGTAACGCTACGTGTCCTTTACTATTTTTGCTTCTCTTTCGAAAGTGGCGCCTCTTCCTCCCTGGGGAGAAACGCTGCCCCTTCGCTGGGCAACGTGACGTGTCACGACGTCTGCTTTTTCCACTTTTTCGAAAGTAACACCCGTCCCTTGGGGAGAATGGCCACTCCTTCGCTGGGTAACGAGAAGTGATTACTATGTTATTTCTTGTTCTTTTTCGAAAATAACACCTCTCGCTTCGGTGGAAACACGTCTTCCCTTCTCTAGGTAGCGCAAGGTGATTTCAACGTTATCTTTCTGCTCCTCCTGTCAGCGTAACGCCTCTCCAGAAGGGTTAAATGCCGCCCTTCTTTGGGTGACGCTACGTAATTCCGCAACCATATTTTTGCCACATTGTCGGTAGGGATACCTCTTCCATCGGGGGCCACGCCGCTCTCCCCGGGTTTCACTTTGGGAGAATGGTAGCTTAGTCCTCGCCGTTTGTTGAATCTAACGCTTCCCTCCCCTCAGTCAATTGAGCGACGACGCCCTTCGTGCGCGATGCTATCCCGGCACAGCACATTTACGCTATATTCGAAGTTTCCTGGACGTTCTTGCTAGCAGTTGCGACGATGTGAGGGTTGGAGTTCTGGTCTTGTGGGTGGTACCCATGGTTGCGTACTGCAACACCTACCGCTGATGGAGAATATCTTGGAGAAGGCACCATCGGTTGTGAGGTCTTGATGACTCCTCACCTTGTTAAGAACAGGGCTAAGATGTTGGAACCATCATGGCCTTGTCACCTAATCCATCCCTACCGAACGACAGCGAGCAATTGTAATTCTAGCGTACTAGTTGGTTGTTATCAGCGTGAAACGATAACTGGAGATTCATTTGTAATGTGAATTTAAGAAGCTATTTTGTTACCAATGACCAGCTTAGCGTTGATTAGCTGGTCAACTTAAGAAACAAGGGAATTGTTCTACCTGTATAATTTTACTTTACTTTAAACCCCGCATGCCTCCAATATCCTTATGTGTACGGTTGACCTTCCTTGCGAGTAGTACCTGCATGCCTACTAGTTTTGTTGTAGAGCCCGCTCAAACAAAATTAGTGCGAACTCCTAAACGCAATGCGCTCCATGCAGTACACTCGCACTTTAATTTTACTCTGTCTAAAGACCGATTTCCCCTTTAACCGAACTGTATCGAAGCGTAGCTCGTTTCTTCGTTTCGGAACATTTAACTAACGACTTGCAGACAACAAAAAAACGTTACAGTTGAAGTGGAAGTGGGCTTACGCCAAAAACTTTTACTTTTGTCTATATCTTAATGCGTTAAGCCTTGTCTTCCACTTCCTTCAAGGTCTAGTTTATCTATAACTTTGAATAACCGACTGTTTTCTTGTGTCTAGTGATTTCCAACTGGGGAGAATGGTCAACTTGCAGTGTAACATGTGGTACTGGGCTTAAAATGAGAAACTGCTCAAATGCGACAGGATATGGTTGTAATAACAAAACACATGGATCTGAGCCTTGTTTTAGTATCCACTGTCCAGGTACAGTATTCCGTCCTTGTAAAGGCAATACTGTTGGAATTTGGCAGCTTGGATGAATAACCACTTTGAGGCTTGTTGTTCAAAGCGGGATTAGCTTTAACCGAGGGTAGAAGTTTAATCCGCTGTTTTAAGTTTCTCTATATCTGTATGTCTATTTGTTTCCAAACTTAGCAAGTTAGGATATTTTTTGATCCAGAGAGTATTTGTAGAAATATATGTTCAAGTATACAAACAAACAGTTGAAAGAGTGCGCGGGAAAAGTTGTGCAGGTATAAACTAACTTTTAAATAACTGTTCCTTGAAGAAATGCAAAATAAGCCATTTCGTACTTATTTCACGTTCGGATAAATTTTTTACACAATCTACATTGTTAGAATTAAAGTTTTTTGGTCATAAAGATTGTTTGCAACACGTCACTGATTAGCCAAATAGCGGGCAATAAACAACTTTGCGGACGCTCTTTTTTATTTGAGCGAATTGTAAAACGATAGATTGAAGAGATATGAAAATTTTTTGTCTTAAAACATGTATAAATTCACCTGAAAAACTTTAAAGGTCTTTTACCTACACTTGCTCGTCGTCTAAAATCCTAAAGTTGCATGATTACAAACGGTGGCTGACGTTCGACTAGAAAACTATAAGTCGTGGTTGGATACCGGTATGTATGTATTTGTGTGAACTAAATTGTGGGGACCTCGGTGAATTCTAACTATACACTTTGGGGACTAGACGGACTGCGGGGACTTAAACCAAGCCCCCAGAGAGTTTTCAACTAATTCCTCAAAAAAAAAAATTCTTACTAAATCTTAAATACTTTTATTCTATTGGTAAATGATAGTCAAGCAACTTAAAATCGCCAGCCATCAAAATGCTATAACAATGAAGGCAGAAAATCTCTTTTCAAGGGGGTCCTCACAATTACGTTTGGTACATTCTGGGTGTAAATTGTGTAAAAAATGTTGCATGCATTGTGGGGTCCGCTACACATAAATCGCACTATGGGGACTTTACCTCATATTAATTATACCTCTCAATTCTACTTTAACGCTGTTTACTACAGCTAATGACATAAAACTAGGATAACTTAGAACCAATTATAAAGCCTATGTCATAAAATGCATTGCTCTAGTGAAAAATTTTATTAATTCTCATTCGAGGCTAGCCAACAAAATTGGCCTCTAAAATCAATATGATGCCAGTTTGAAAGACAACCTCTCTACTCCGAACAACAAGATAAACAAACGATAATAATTGAAAAATTTCTCATAAGTCAATATGATGAAAATTAGGACTACTCAACTTCCAAATATCACTTGCAAAAGATCGCAATTGGTCAATGACAGGCAGTCCCAAAATTAATAAACAAATTCTCTACCTTCTAATACAAATCCATGTTTAATATAAGCTTATAAAAACTTAAAACTATGAAATCGGAAATAAAAACAGACGTACGCAACAATATACATTGATTCATGAACAAAACAATTATTATATATAAATCGTTTAAAACACCAGACACACTGTTTAAATCTACCCAATCAGAGAAGTCTCTATAGTGTATGTATTCCACTTGTAGAGATCCTTGTAGTGTATTGTTAAAATATATATATATACATCTCTCTTCTGGAAGATTTTATCTGTTTCCATTTAATCTACAGGAAACTATGAAATCAGACTTAAAAACGCATGCGCACTAGAACATTCATTGATTAATAAATAAAACAATTATTTCCAAAAAATCGTTTAAAACACCTTACGCACTGTTTAAAATTCCCGCAAATCGACAAGTCCCTTTAGTCTATGTTTTGCACTTGTAGGGGTCCGTTTAGTGCTTAGTTCAAAAATATATATATACATCAGTTTTCAGAAAGATTTTATCTGTTTCCATTCGATCTACAAAAAACTATGAAATCACACTTAAAATCGAATCAACACTACAATATTGGTTGATTCATGAATAAAACAATTATTTCTGAAAAATTGTTTAAAAAACCTTATGCACTGTTTCATATTCCTGCAAATCTACAAGTCCTTATATTGTATGTTTTCCACTTGTAGGGGTCCTTTTAGTGCCTTGTTCAAAAATATATCTATACATCAGTTTTCAGATAGATTTAATTTGTTTCCATTTGATCTACAGGAAACTATGAAATCACACTTAAAATCAGATGAACACTACAATATTGATTGATTCATGAA
>JAODVQ020099884.1:0-16931 GCA_025400075.2 Phenganax stokvisi
TTTCGCATCCAAACTTGGCAGTTTTACTAAATTCACGATGCTCTTTGAGGCTGTGGTAAAAGAGTTTCCTAGTTCAAATTTTTTTTAAATTTTGTCTATAAGGTTAAAGGTCCATTGAATTATAAATTCCTGAAGTGCGCATTAAGTTAATGCTTCTCTAATCAGGTCGTGGATGCGAGAGCCCAGATTGTCCGGGAGACCCAGACTGCAGTGGACGTGGCCGCTGTGTCGTTGATGATTCCACTGGTCCCATATGCATCAATTGTGCCAAAGGTTGGATTGGAAGAGCCTGTGATATTCGCTGTGAGCACGGTTCAGCAACAGAAGAAAATCCGGATGTGTGTGTATGTGATCCCTGTTATGCTGGGTTTAATTGTGATCAGTTGTGCTCAGGTCGAGTGAATGCCACATGTGTGGATAACAAGTGCATCTGTGGATTTGAAGGATGGAGAGGGGACTTATGTGACATACCAGGTAAAGCAAATTTATGAAGTTTGATTCTACGCTAGCTCCTTCCAAGTTGAATTTCTTGTCAGGTGCGGGTTGTATGAAACTCTTAATGACGTTTTAATTGCGCTTTTGTCGTTAAAAAGTAGTTAAATCTTGAATATGCGCTTCTGAGTAGCTGTTGTTCATAATTCACTATAGTCAACTTTAACCGGTCCTTGGTCTTTGCTTAATTAGGGGTTTATGGTGCTCATGATTTTTTCGATGTAGACCTGGTGAAGACTTAGTGGAAGAAAACGCATGGAATTATCTATCTGCATTATATCAATTTAGAAAAGCTCGCGTTTACTACAACATGTATACATCGTTACCTTCCACTAATTTAAATGGTTCAACGAAACTGGATAGCTTTAACTTTTTTAATGAACAGCAATCGTAAAATTGCCAAAGTAGACCGGTAACAAACTTGTAGCTTGGTATGGAACATTGCGTTGCAGCAATTACTTTATTCCACAACCAATATTTTCTGAACAATGAAGAAATATTTCTATATGGTCTCCAATACGTTTGGCCATAGAGTAACCGTAACCTCTGGTACAACTGCGTACGTGTAAAATTATGATCTTTGCTTTTCACGCTCAAAACAAATACCGGACATAACGACTGTTTTTGTTTCATGCTTTCGATTAGGCTGCCCGGGATTAAACAACACTGATTGTTCTGGTCACGGGACTTGCTTCAGCGTACAAGGTGCTTGTGAATGTTACTCTGGTTGGATGGGGTCAGGTTGTCAAGTCCCTGTGTGTCCTGGTTGGCCACATCAGTGTAGTAATAATGGCAAGTGTGTTGTGATCTCAAATATCCCCACATGTATCTGTGATGACACGTGGATGAACAATGCATGCCAGACTAGGTGTCTTAATGGAACTGTGATGACGACTGAGGACAATCACAAATTCTGTGAATGTAATAATTGTTTTAGTGGCGTGAGTTGTGACGTAGAGTGCTCAGGAAAAGGAGTATGTATAAACAACACATGCGACTGTGGATTCGATGGATGGCGTGGTCCAACATGCGATGTGCTAAGATGTCCAGGATGGGGCAGTGATTGTACTGGGCACGGTGTGTGTATCCCTTCATTGAGACAGTGTACATGTAATCCCGGCTGGAAGGGACAGGGGTGTCAGATTTCACATTGTAGCGGAGGGGGGAACTGTAGTAATCATGGTAAATGCGATGGACGTAACTATGATCCCCCGGTCTGTATCTCGTGCGACCCCACCTACTTTGGCAAAGGTTGTGAGCGGCGATGTTTCAATGGAAGCGTGGAGACAAAAAATCATTCTACAGCCTTTGAAGCAGAATGCCGCTGTAGCTCATGCTACAGTGGAGTCGATTGTGGTCAAGAGTGTAGCGGACATGGAATATGCATGAATGGGACGTGCAAGTGTGATGTAGGCTGGCGTGGGGACACATGTGGCAAAATAGGATGTCCAGGGATTGGGGAGGATTGTAGTGGACATGGCCGATGTCTGAGTGTGAACCAAGAATGCCATTGTTATAAAGGATGGAAGGGGGTCGGATGTGAAAACCCTGATTGTCCTGGAGTTCCGGATTGCAACAATAAGGGTACATGTGATGGCAGTGTGGAACCACCGCGTTGCGTCAACTGTACTCAGAACACCATGGGCAGGGCGTGTGAATTGCCTTGTATTCACGGTAGCGAACACCCACCCAACAGCGCTGTTTGTAAATGTGATTCTTGCTTCTCAGGACGAGCCTGCGATCTTCAGTGTTCTGCACATGGAACGTGCAAAAACAGCACGTGTCAATGTGAACAAGGGTGGCAAGGGGATCTCTGTGAAAGTTCAGATTGTCCTGGAGAGCCGGACTGTTCTTTCCGAGGTGTGTGTATACGAGCATCTGAAAATGTCTTACCAGAATGTCTTTGTAATCCAGGTTTTGGCAGCCCAGATTGTAGTGAGTTGCTTTGCCCTGGTAATCCTCCATGTAACAACCGCGGGCACTGCATACTAAAAGAAGGTGATACCATCCCTCACTGTGCATGCCGGCACAATTTTATTGGACGAGCGTGTGAGCAATGTGCTCAGCAGTTTGCTGGAGCAAACTGCGAAAGTTGTATGTATGGTTTTATTGGTTGGCCAATCGGATGCAATATCAGCTGTTTCCATGGAAATGCATCTGGTATAAAACAAGATGAGTGCGTGTGTCATAATGGTAGTAGACTGGGTTACTGGAGAGGTGACAATTGTGCGATTTGCCGAGAGGGCTGGGACTTGCCTGAATGTATAAGTTGCGATGTGACGCATGTGGGGGAAAATTGTGATATCTTATGTTATACCGAACATGCGCAATACACAGATCCGCGAGATCGGGGAATTGGAAAATTACCAGTAATACCGAGACTAAATTGCATTATAAGTCAATCCCATGGTTATGTAGAGGTGTGGTTTGGCTACGACAATAAAAATTCGCATAACGTTTACCTTGATCCAGGACCCCTCAATTTTTTCAGCGCTCCAACACCATCTATAGAGCCTGGGGGAGAGTTAGGATTTTTGGAGTTGACTTCATCGAGCCCACACCCGATAATTGAGAAAAACCTTGGACAGCCGAGAAAATTTTTACCTGGAGAGAACAAGAGAGTATTTGCAACAAAGTAAGTTTTAAAACAAAGTGTTCGACTAATTGCTCATTTTCAGTGCCATGGTTGTTTCAGTTCGCTTCTACAATTTATACGAAAAGGATTTAACCACTGTGCTGATTCTTGTTTTTTGAAACGTCACACATCCTAGCTTGATCTCAAGTTGCATTTCATTTTGTCAAGTTACACGAGCAGCAGTATATGGAAAGCCTAGTTGCCTTGAGCTTATCAGCTTATAATGCCAGGGAGATTTTCACTGCTCTCCTTACGTCAGTTTTAAATATAATTTCAGGATAAAAAGATCACTTACCTTGGTGTGGGTGCTGGAGAATCCAGCTTCTAACGCAAGACATTACATCAAGTATGATCCAGATAATGGAAAGTATCCGACTTGTTCTGAAATGGAAAATTCGACTCAAGTTGTAAGTCAGTTCTGTAAATTTTCTTAAATTAATTGTTCATATGTTTAGGAACATAGACACGCCATGGGATATTTGGGATGCTATACTGTCTATATGCTCACGAGACTTGAGACGTCCTTGCAAATGGTATCTACAATGTACTTTGAGGGGGCTTCGGTGAAGCAGTTGCTGGGACAAGTGCCTTTCACCATTGGGGTTGTGGGTGGGATTGTCAGCACGGACTTGACTGTATCATATGAAAAGTCCGTCAACTACTCCGCCCAAAGTCGTAGGTTTCCTCCTGCCACTCTGGTTTCTTCCTGCAGGGAAAGTTAATGGGTGGGCTGGGATAAATAGTCTAGGAAACTTGTAATGCAGTTGGTGTAAAGATAAATAACTGGGGCTAAATGTACAATACAGATGTATTGTAGTTATGAAAACTGTACAGCGCTTTGGATCATATATACATGTAGATGTAGCGCTATAAATAAGAAGCATTTAATATTAACATTGTTATTCTTTTATTTGTCTCTGTACTTCGTACATTTCTTTGCAGGAGGTGATGAAATGCCTATGCCATGATGGCTTCTGGGATTCTAGTTGTGACAAAGAATGTCCTGGTGGAGCCTCGTCTCCATGCACTGATCATGGAGTCTGTAATAAAACAACCGGAACTTGTTCCTGTAATCCTAGATGGCGTGGAAACCTTGCTTGCTCCAACTGCACTCCAGGGTGGAGTGGTAGCGATTGTTCAATGCTCCTCACTAAGCCTTTTAATGTCAGCGCAGTGTGTACAGGTTATGCGAATGTCATTACACTAGATGGAATTGCTTACACTACTAGGAAAACTGGTGAATACGTACTTTTCTTTTCACCTGATTTGGAAATTCAAATCAACATTGTTCCTTGCTTCCAATCTCAAGGGTGTATCAACGCTATTGCTATAGTAATAATGACGTCAGTGATCGAGATCCACGCGCCGTACCAAAATAGCGGGGAGTCGGTGTTGTGGCTAGACAAAGTAAAATCATCAATTGTAAGCACATCTTTCAGCTCAAATAAAAACACCTTTACTTTGGAAAGAACCAGTCGAGTCAGTTTCAAGTTCTACTCCGAAAATCTACTTCTTTATATTCGAATATTTGGCCGCTATCTTGACATTGCCTTCACTTTAACCGACACAACTTGGTGCACGCACAGCAGAGGATTATGGGGCAGTTGTGATAAAAATATCACAAATGATTTTATTTCTAGAAACAAGTTGAACATTTCTCAAAACTTTTCAACAATCCATGAAATTTCTCAAAAGTTCATCGACAGCTTTGTGCGTTCTTGGAAAGTGCCCGTTCATTCAGACTCCATATTTACATTTAACATTGGTGAAACAAATGAACCTCGTTTCAAAACTGACGCTGGATATTGTCTTCATTTTCAAAACACAGGCATAACAGCTCGGAATTTGTTTACTCTGGCTGGTGGTGATGTCACACTTGAAATGATGGTGAAATCTGATGGTGCCGATGGAACTATATTCTCATACACCACTACCTCTTCCCTTGCTCTAGCTATTAAGAGAACTTTAAGAATATTTTATGGCTCCCGAGAGTTGGATACGTTCCTTAGCTTAGAACAAGATCGTTGGAACTTAGTTGCTTTGATCTGGCTTCAGAAGACTCGCATCATTCAGTTTGTACTTATAGAGGAAGATGGAAAAACCCATGTACGAAATTTTCCGGCAAACAACGAGCAAGACATCTTTGCACCTGGTGGAACTTTAACCCTAGGATATTGGTACCCATCAGGCGAGATTACCGCGCTCACAATACCTGGAGGTTTCTTCGGAGAACTGGATGAAGTTCGTATATGGAACAAGCAGCGATCGATTGAAGAGATAAAAAACTCCAGAGTTGTACTAGTTGATTGTGCCTCGAAAGACCTTTCGGTTTTGTGGCGATTTAATGAAGGCCAAGGTAATCTAGCAACCGACTGCGTAGCAGATGTTCAGTTCCACTTTCCTGCGCGAGTGCAAGGTCCGATTTGGCTGTACTCCAGTGCCAATATAGATCTAAGGAGCAAGCCAATAAGTAGTCTCAGCTTAAACGAAAAATTATCTTTAGAAGGAGTTTGTAACAAGTGGATATTTGAAGAAAGCTCTAATAAGGAATGCCGTTCTTTAGACTCAAATGTGAAAATGTTTTATGCTACAGCGTGTTATGAGCTGGTTTTGAACAGTGGAGAAGTTGACGAGAAATTTTGGAGTATATTTGCATTCCTAGATTACTGTAAAGCGGCTTTGGATTTACCTCAGTGGCCTGGGAAAGAGTTCTGCAATCAAATTAGGAATTTGCAACTGTCGTCATGGCTAAGCGTACAATGCCAGACAGATTGTAAGTTTGGGAACGAACTAGAAAATGGTGAGTGTCAATGTGGACGTGGGTTCTTTGGAAGATCGTGCACCCAAGAATGTCCCGGGGGTCATACCAACCCGTGTGGGGGCTTCAGTGATTGTAACAAAATTTCAGGTTCCTGCACATGTCCATTAAATGCAAACATCAGCAGTGCTTGTGGGAGCTGTTCACCAGGGTGGAGCGGAGAGGCATGTTCAATTGCAAAAACTAACAACGCAAGAAAACTGGGGGCAAATCCCGTGTGTCAGAGTTACGGAGGTGGTCATTTCACAACATTTGATGGAAGTAGCTACGACGTAAAAACTCCAGGAGAATTCTATTTGGTAAGAGCAGCTGACTTTATCGTGCAAATCCGCAACGAACCTTGCATGAACTCAAGTAATTGTGTTTCTGCGATAGCATTACATCTTGGGTTAGCGAACATTACGCTACGGGCTTCTTACAAGGAACAGGGAAGACCTCTGCTTTACATCAATAAATATCTAACAGACTATACATTAAAACAGTATATTGAGGGAGGATACGAGTTTAAACAGGAACTACCTGGATTGTTCACGATAAGACGGGAGAAGGAAGACGTCCTTGAAGTTCGCACGCAAGGTAAGCACTTAAGCTTTAGCTTATTTAGCGAAATGAGAAACTGTTGGAATATCACCGGACTGTGCTCATCTTGTGACAACAATACAGCAAACGATTTTGAAATAACGACATTGCGGAGAAGAAAGAGATCCACACACAATAAACACCCAAGCATTTCAGCATTCGAGAAAAATTGGGGTGTACGTCCGCCTGATTCCATGTTCATTTACAAAGAACAAGAGCGACGTGTTATGTCGTCATCTGCATACGGTCTGTTTTTCAACGGAACAGCGGTCGATACACATACAATATACGGAGCATTTACAAGCAGTGAAAATGTGACACTCGAATTCTTTGTTAAGATCAGAAAACATGGAGGAACGCTTTTTTCCTATTCTTCAGTGAATACTTTCGGAATAATAAATGACAAGAGTGTAAAGATTCAGTTTTCAAGCGATGTTATCGACACCGGAATTCAGTTGAGAATTGGTCAGTGGTACTGGTTCACTCTTACATTCAGCAGACGCACTAAAATCATGCGAGTTTATTGTTTGGATGCCAGTGGTCTGATGCGTCAGCGGGTAGTTCACGTACCCTATGCGTTATATACAACAGGAGGAGTTCTGTCCTTAGGTCATTGGCCAACCACTGGAAGTGATGTCACTGATGTGAACAAAACACCTTTCGTGGGTTATATTGATGAAATTCGGATGTGGAATATCTGTATCGAGGCAGCAGCAGTCAGACAAAGTCGAGATCGCCTTATTAAATACCAAGCTCCTGGCTTGGTCTCTCTATGGCTATTTGATGAAGGGGAAGGAACGATTGCGCATGACATAATTGGCAGTCATCATTTTCTTCTGCCGACTGACGCGAAGGCTCGACCGCTATGGGTATTCAGCTATGCTCGTACAACTCTACCGCAAGTTTCACCTGACGTTATGCTCTGGAGCAATGATACTTTGAAAACAAAGGCACAAAATGTGTGTTACATGTTTATAATGAACTTCTTAAACGATTGTGGCAGTGTGTTGGGAATAGCGCATGCGCAGTATTATTACACACGATGCTTGGACGATGTTAAAGCTTCCGGTGTGATGATTTCAGCATTTCAATCTGTTGTTAGTTATGCTGATTATTGTCAAAACATTCTGAAGTTGAAGACATGGCCTCTAGAACGTTATTGCAATGAAATACCGCAGAAATACGTAGGCCGTAAGAAAGGTCCAAATTGTAATGTTACCTGTGTGTTTGGTGACGTTATTCTAGGCAAATGCGTTTGTTACGCTGGATACTGGGGTAAAGGCTGTTCATTAGTTTGCCCGGAGGGTGCAATTACACCTTGCAATGAACGAGGGGTATGTGATTCAACAACCGGAAAATGCAGTTGTGAACATAATTGGCTAGGTAATGAGAACTGCACGGCGTGTACTCACGGTTGGGAAGGGCCAGAATGCACCGTGGTCTCCTCGACTCATGGAAATACGTCATCTGTTGGAATTTCTGGTGGACACTACCAAACATTTGACGGAGTCAGGTTTATATTCTTCGCCACTGGAGAATTTAAGGTCGTGAACAGCTCGGTGTTTGTCGCACATGTTCGTCAAGTGCCGTGCCATAACGGACGCTATCGATGTATTGACGGTATGGCCTTCGTACTGGACAGCAAAGTAGAGTTGATTATTCTCGCCTCAGAGCCTGGGACAGGTATACTACATACTACTTTCCCTGGCCTCAGCCCTTTTTTCAAAGACATTCTTATCCATGCTGCATTTGTTTTATATTTTTTTGACCATGCAATCCAAATTCTTCTAAAATGTTCATCGCTTTAAACATTTTCGCCAGCTTTGTTTGTCGCCAGCTTTAAGGCTGAACCACCTTCGTGCTAGGAAACGACTCTAAATTGTCAAGTGTAAAAGCAACTTTCCAGTCATTTTTCCAGTTTTCTTCTTAACATACAGTGACTTGCCAAAACTTTAAAACAAGCCTGAAAAGTTCATTATTATGCTACATTCCACTACATTCTTTCACAAAATTTGTTTAACATTGAAATATGTAACATACGCTATACTTTTTGATGGCATGTGCGACACATAAACAGCAGATGTATCATTGCCAGATATGTTTTAATATATGGTGGGGAAATTCTCACTGTTCTTTTTGGCATGGATTCAACCAATGGGACTGTAGTTTTCTTTGCAAATGGTATTTCTATTAATAATCCTGACATAAATAATGTGGAATATGAAACTTTCTTTAAAACTGAGTTTTAACTGTAAATCTATGAGAAAACGTCATTTTCACAAAAAAATAATGTGTACTTAAACTTTTGGCAAGTCACCATATATTACTGACAACGTTCCTTTGCAGAATTTAGCTTGAATTTGTTTTAATAAATGACTTCATAATTTCTCACAATACTTTTCAACAGGATATCCTGTATTCTGGTTAAACAAAACAAGACATCTTCTCAATGAAATCAACACTCATCTTGGGGAAAAGTTTATTTTGGTTCAAACTACATCTGTAACTTTAGAGCTGCGTTCTTCGGTTTACAAAATATTGGTGAAAGTGAGATTTACTGAGAGCGGACTGCAGTATATTATCATTGCTCCAAAGGGGGTATGCGGAAATTCCGTGGCATTAGGAGGTAGTTGTGACAATATTCGTAATAATGACCACAGTGGTACCTCTGAAATACCCTTAGAAAATCTTTTCCGGATTCCTCCTGCGCAAAGTCTGTTCTCAGCTGCAATTGGGTACAAGAGTTTTTCCACTTTGCTTACTGGCGCTGAGTATGCTTTGAATTTCAACGGAGTGGGTTTAACTACGGATATACTTGGTGATGTATTCACTGAAGACTATCTGACAGTAGAGTTGTTGTATCTGACTGTGGATGAAACTGGCACCTTATTTACTTACAGCAAGGAAATGATTTTCTCAGTTGTTTTGTTGAAAGGAGAGTTCTGCTTGAAAATGAATGAAATAATCAACCACACAGGTCAGTAATGAAATCATATCATTTTCAATTTTTTTGGCGGGATATTACGCTTAAAAAACTAGCGATCATTAAGGAATAAGTGCTGACTTGAACGTTTATAAACGATATTTCAAATAAAGGAGCTTGTCAATCTCAGGTTTTGATATCTTCATGTGTGCCCGACGTTGAAGCTCTGTTTTTTAACTCGACAAGTCTTTTTGGTACTGCAAGCTTAAAACGACGTCCGCGTCTACCCAAAATATTTAGGTATGGAGCGTTTTTTGTCGTGTGGATGCAAAAGCTGGTACCAAACGCACGGCGATGCCCTACAAAGTAAAAATTCTCTTCAAAATACTACTGGTCTTCTGAACATCGCTTTATATTTGAACGGCCTCAGTCAGCTTAATATATTGGACCGGGTGCCCTCAACGTTTGCATTTTCGCGACAAAAATCAAACGTTGCGGACTTGAATATTTCGGGTTCACGGAGCGAGTTTTAGAGGTACTTTCTCGCGTAAACCGGGCTTTAATGTTAAAACTGTGGAATTTCTCATACTGCAAGTAAAAAGGGCGTTGATGAGACCTTTTATACTGCCACCTCCTATCAAGTGCATAATTTCATTGTTTTTCTGACGTTTTGCTGACGTTTCTAGATGCAAGCATCGATCTGCCACAACTTACAAAATTCTTGAATATGTTTAGGAATAAAGACAACTTTGAATGAGTGGAATCAAATTTCTTTGGTATACCATCGTGAATCGGGACGTGTTGACATCTATCACATAAACAGCCAAAGTCATGTTACTCGCAAGTCCATAATTGCGCCTCGCAATATGTTCGTTGCCGGAAGTAAAATCGCCATAGGACAATGGATCCCAGGAAAAAGCGTAGTCGTCTCTTCATCACCAGGCTTTCGAGGAAGTATTGATGAAGTCCGCATTTGGAACAAACAACTTCGCGGTGTAGACGTCAAAATTTCGAGGACAGAAAACGTTCAAAGTTTTGCCAAAAGCCTAGCAATTTTGTGGAAATTCAACGAAGGTAGTGGTGCAGTGGCTAGAGACAGCAAATCTCAAGTTCATTTGTATATTCAAGCAGTGCAACAAAAAGTCGAATGGGTGTACAGCACAGCTGTAATAAAAATATTACCAGTGATCACTCCAGATGAAACCAACAAAACCATACACTGGTGCACTCGCCATATTAAACAGTCAAAAGTAGGAAATCTCTGTTTGAGACTCGGAGTTCCAATACAAACTATCTATTACCGAGCATGCTTGGAAGTGACGTCAATCAGTAGGGCCCTTATATCAGGTGTGACCATCGTGGTTGGTTACTCAGATTACTGTCAAGTTGCTCTTGGTCTTTCCACTTGGCCTGCTCGTGCAATTTGTAAATCATTCCCTTTCTCACCACATATCCCATGGACTGGCTTTAGTTGTAAAGAAGCTTGCTACTTTGGTACGAAAGCTGGTAGGGCATGTAAATGTTTACCAGGTTTCTATGGCTCAATTTGCTCAAGTGTTTGTCCTGGCGGTATCAGGAGCCGTTGTCATGGAAATGGTGCTTGCTCCCAGTTAACAGGTCGCTGCACATGTAAACAAAATTGGCAAGGCCCATCTTGTGAGCGGTGTAAGACTGGGTATTATGGAAATGACTGCTCTGTTAACGTCGGTAGCTTTAGATCTACTGGAACCAAGACCTTGGTGTCTCTATTCGGGAATGGACATCTTGTAGGTTTAGGTGGAACTGCCTGGGTATATCGTGGTGCGGGGGAGTTCAACGCGATCACATCTCAAAGACTCGGTGTTGGAATTCAACTTAGACAGGTGGTGTACGGTACAGGAGTCAGAGTCCGTTGTGTTGTTGTTCGAACAAACCGATCGGTACTCTCCATTCACAGTGGAGTTCTCACAGGAGTCACGGTGACTCTCAACGGACAGCCTGTAGATTACAACAATCAACTCTCAAGTGGATCTGGCTTTGTTTACCGCAAAACGTCTCACAATAAACTTCAAATTACAGGACCAGAAGGCTTTACTATGCTGCTTTATTACAGACAAGTTTACTTTGATATCCAAATGAGCATGGATAAATCATTTTGTCAAGACTCTTGTGGACTGTTTGGATACTGCGGAAAATCGAAGGATCTTAATTGTACATCTGCTGGGTTACTAGAACGCTTCAACCAATCAACAATTCGCCAACAAGATATCGATGAGTTTATGAGCGAGTGGGCAGTTCCAAGAAATGAGAGCCAGTTTCGAGATGTCCTTGCAGTTGCCAAGGAAACTAACAGCATCACAGCAGCTGGCAATTGTTTGTACTTTTCCCAGAATGCCCTTATCACCCCAGAATTTAGAGACGTGTTTCATGGCAACTATGTAACGATTCAATTCTATCTGAAAATCAAAGATTTACAACAAGTCGGAACAATCTTTTCTTTTGTATTCAAAACAAACTTTGCTCTAAGAATAAACAGAACGTTAAAGATACATTTTGAAGCCAATTGCAGTGACACCAATATATATCTAGAAAGTAGAAAATGGAACCACATATCCCTTGTATACCATCGCCATATTGGTATTCTTGAGGTGTACGTTCGAAATTCTGCAAACATCCTGGTAACGGAAGTAATAAATATTGGCATGGGGGCATTTGAAAATCAAGGCAAGCTTGCTCTCGGTCTTTGGCAGGCCAGTGAAGGAGTAACTACTTTTCCAGGAGGCTTTGTAGGTTGGCTTGATGAATTTGTCATCTGGAACAAACGCTTTGATGTTGCCTTGATCGACAACTACTTTGGCGCGAATATTATTGCTGCAACTCAGGGTATATTAGCACTATGGAAATTCAACGAAGGCACGGGATGGAATGCTCGGGATCTGATTGGTTCACTAACATTCAGTCTTCCCAGACCTCCGTGGAGTTCACCAGTGTGGGAACCCTCTGACCTTTACATTTCCGTGGAAGCAAGACTTACATCTAAAACAGAAAGTACTGGAGAAAGCAAAAATAAAGCTCTTTGTGAAAAGATATTTAGTTCGAAGTCATTGAATGAATCCTGTAGTTTTATGAATGAAAGAAAAGAGTTCTATCTCCAAGCATGTTTGGAGGATCTCACAACAAGTGGCTTTACTGACGATGGGAAAGAATCAGTGATGTCATATGCTAGGGAATGTCAAATTGCAAAAAATCTGAGCAGCCTCCCTGGGAACGACCTATGTAACGTGTTTTCTGACGAGCGCTACGATGATTATGTTGGTACAGCATGTAATATCACGTGTATTTTTGGAACACTTAGAAACAGTGCTTGCAGTTGTGACGTAGGATATTGGGGGGTGACATGTTCTCGCGAATGCCCAGGAGGTGCGACAAATCCTTGCAACAAGCGCGGAAAATGTGACATCACTACTGGTGTTTGCTCATGTCACCGGAACTGGCGTGGCGATTTTAGCTGTAATACATGTACACCAGGGTGGACGGGAAATGATTGTGCAATAGCCATACCCAGTCCTCCTCCACGAACAGCAACAGCAACCGCTGGATCAGGAGGAATTTTCGTTGCCACTGACGGGACAACTTTCCGTTTGAGTAGGGTGGGAGAGTTTACGGTGTTGAAAAACAAGAACATCGATGTCCAGATTCGTCAAGTACCTTGCCAAGCTGGACAATCTCTATGTATCAATGCTGTAGGAATGTCAGCAAGCTCTACAACTGTCAGTATCCATGCGCCATATGAAAATAATGGACAACCTGTTATCAGTATTAACGGAACGGCTATTAATGATGTAAGTGAAATATCTTTGCCAGGGCTAAATGTGAGTTTTGCTGGTCCTAATCAAGTACAAGTTAATTACAAAGATGAGCTGAAAATAAGAGCTAACATCAAAGGACACCACATGAGTTTAGAAACAACGACATCATCACGTACAGGGGGTCTTCTTAGTTCTATCGACTCTACGGAAAGCAATATACCAACTTTGAAACATCTACTCAACGCTACAAATCTTGACGAAGCTGTTCGTAAGATCTTCGGCGTGACTTCGTCTTCGCATCGTGTCATCACCATAGATCCAAATCGACAGGAAACTATTGCAGTCTACGGCGGTGGATTTTCCTTGTTCTTCGAGTCCACAGCAATATTTTCAAAACCAGTCATCAACCTGTTTGTCACAGAAGCGTTTACCTTAGAAATGATGGTGAAGATCAATTGTGCGCCCAATATATGTGGAGGACCAATACTATCATATACCTCATTAAGTGCTTCGTATGAGTTGTTTTATTTATCCATTTATTCTACGGTAAGAGTGATCATCGGGAACCGAGTCTACGATTTGGGTTTGCAGGTTGAAGTCAAACGCTGGAATCAAGTAACTTTAACATTCTGGAGATCAAAACACGAGATGATGCTTTGTCTCACGCTATCCAAAGGTACATTGCGTTGTAAGTCATTCAAAAACATTATCTGTCCTTTGTTGCCTCAGGGAAGCATTACTCTAGGTGCTTGGCAGCCTTCGCCGAATGGTCAACTTGGAATAGTTCCTGTGACAACCTTTGTTGGAGAAATCGATGAATTACGAACATGGAACCAGGCGTTTGATTATGTGCTACTGCAACAACATTGGTTAGCGAATATAAGTCCAGACATTGCTGGTCTGACTGGTTTATGGAAATTCAACGAAGGACTAGGAAATGTTGCAAAGGATCTTGTGGATAAAAACCATTTATATTTCCCCGCAGCACCTTGGAACAAACCTGTTTGGTCTTACTCTGATCTACCAATTCCTTATTTAAGCATTCCTAGAACTGATACTGGCAATATCATGTACGATCTGGCAAATAGAACTTGTTCCCAACTCTTTAAAAATGGCCCTTTACATGAAGCATGCTCTAATCTATCATCCACAACAAATGAACAATATTTTGACATGTGTATTGAAGCAATCCTGGATTCTGAAAGAAATACCAGCTCACTGGAAAGCGTTTTGCTTTACTCAGACTATTGCATGAAGGTACTCAATCTTCGCGTCTGGCCGGCACAGTCTCTATGTAGCAACTTTCCAGGAGAAATGTTCCCAAACTGGATTGGAAAGGACTGCAACATTTCTTGCATATTTGGCACAAAAGACGAGAACGACCCTGACAAATGCAATTGTATCTTCGGTTACTGGGGAAAGTCATGCGAGAAATCTTGCCCGGGGGGAACTAGACAGCCCTGTTCAAACCACGGCACATGTGACCCAACCTCGGGTGAATGTTCCTGTGATTTTGAATGGACTGGGACTCAGGATTGCTCCAAGTGCGCGACTGGATGGACTGGTGGTGATTGTTCCATAGCTACTACAGCTACCATTTTAATTAGTAAAAGCTCTCGTTTCTCTGCGATATTTGGCATATCTTCGTTTACAACTCTAGACGGCCAAAGCTTCACTATGAGTGTCATTGGAGAATACTACCTCTTCTTCTCTATACATTATAAATTCTCAGTTCAAATTCGACTTGTTTCTTGCCATGGCAGTTTATCATGCATCAACTCAGTTGCGTTCCGTACATCTCAATACACCTTAGTCATACATGGTCCCTATGCAACTGGTAATCATCCAGTTATATGGCTTGATGGTTCAGTGATTGACTCCAGTATTTCAATAAACGGCTTTGTTTTTAAGAAGAAATCGGAGTCCATGTACATCTTTGAGTATTCTACTTTCAATGTATCTATACGAGTGCAAGGTCGCTATCTCACGTTGGTATCTGAAGTAAATGGCTTGATATGTAATGACGCGTATGGTTTACTGGGTTCTTGTAATAAACCGTTCTTAGCTAGTCTGATACCGGACTATTCTCTCAGTGAACGCTGGGGGATTAGTAACTGCACACACAGAAATAGCAACTCTGCGAAGGAAATTATAACCACACATGTAGACATCCAGAACGCAACGACCCAAATTATCAGAAGCCTTGTACAAAATGTCAAAGTGCACCTCTGTGACAGCCTTTTTTATTACCGTCATGGCAAGTATCATGAATATCGAGATTCAAACACAGGTTACGCACTGCACTTTCAGCAAACAGCTGTTGTTTCTGCCTTAATACACCTACCGTTTGAACACAATGATATCACGATAGAGTTTTACATCAAACTCAGCAGTACTGGTGTCATTTTTAGCTACACGAAGAGAAAGACCTTTGTTTTCTCTGCGACTTCAATGAATTTCACCATTTACTTTGGAGAACTGATATACAACACTAGTTTACCTGTAGAATTTAACAAGTGGAATCAAATTGTATTAGTATTTAGGAAACTTGCTAAAGTTTTACAAGTTTACCGTTTTAACCACCAAGGACAGCTTGCAAGACAAGATTTTCATGGCCTAGTTGATGACGTATTTCCTCAAGGAGGCACTTTAGCCATTGGAGCTTGGCAACCGCCCATCGAAGGACCTGGGCTTCAGCTGCGGGATTACTTTACCGGGTATGTAGATGAATTCAAACTGTGGTCAATGGCATATCACCCAGCGATAGTGAGTCAGGCGTGGCTAAGGAAAGTGAACGATGGAACAAAGAACTTGGCAAAGTTATGGAAGCTTGACGAAGGTGAAGGTTTATATGCTAGAGAACATCGAACGGGAAGTGTGCTAAGCTTAGAAACATTTCCATGGCGAAGTCCAAATTGGGTTTACTCAGAACTAAAGCTCAAACCTCCACTACCAGGAGCAATTCCCACGACTTTCAACAAAACCTTTGAAGCAATCGCCATCTCATTTTGCAGCGAAATTATCCTAAAAGGTCCACTACATTCTTCGTGTAAACCTCTAGGACCAGCAATAATAACGTATTACTTTAAAGCTTGCATAACTGTTGTCATGACAACACAAGATGTAACAGCGTCGCTGGACATTGTGATTCTATACTCTGATTATTGTCAATCAATCCTTGCATTGTCCACTTGGCCAGCGCAATTGCTTTGTAATAAATTCCCTGGGAAGGAGTTTCCAATCTGGTTTGGACGCAGATGTGATAAAAAGTAAGTATACGAGTATACAAATTTCAAATTACTCCGTCAAAATTAGTCCAGATTGCTGTAAAATATCGGCGCTTATGTTTATTTGAAAATTGGGATGCGGACATCTATACTTACTTAATACAAGTGTTTTGGACTCATCGAAACTCGGACGAAATAACTCGGCGCAAAGTCGTCGAAATCTAGTAAAGTCCGGGCCCCGAAGGTTATCCGGCCCTCGGGCTGGGCCCAAATGACCTACCGTTCAGTCTGCCCCTGAACTGTATCAATTCAATCATTGTACAACATTAGTTGTATTTCGAGCGGATTCACCATTTTAAGGAGGCTCCCTACAGTTGTGATGACATTTCGAGTATCTTCAAATTGAAGTGTTATTCCCTTTGATTGCGCATTTTTTCATCTTGGCAGTAATATTCAATATCTAAGGAAT
>JAODVQ020099992.1:0-16931 GCA_025400075.2 Phenganax stokvisi
GCTCCGAGGTCAGGAACTTGATCAATTGGACGCCCGCCTGCGGATTTGGCGCTGTCGCCGGCACCGAGAAGGCATGCGCGCCCGCCCAACCGGAAGGACGCGCGCTGTCGCCGCCGACTGACAAACCGGTGAAGCCGCGCGCCAATCCGAAATTGCCAGCCACCGCGCAGGACTCCGGATCCTGGAAGTAGCTGTACCAGCCGTACCATTCCAGCTTGATGGCGACATCGTTGTTGCAGAAGTTCTGCGCCACGCCATCCCAAAGCAGCGAAGTCGTATCGGACGGGATGATGCCATCCTGATACCAGCCAGCCAGCAATTCGGCGACAGCCACCCCGATCTCGTCATTGAAAGTCGGCTCGTAATTCTCATCGAAAAGCGAACCGCCGCTGGCGAAGTGCATCTCGTAGAAGCGGCCCGTCAGCGCCTCTTCCTTGCCCGCCAGCGTATAGCCAAAGGTGCTGTGCCCATTCTCGACGAAGAAACGCGCCTGCCGGTCGATCTGATCCAGGTTGGCCGGCACGGTCAGTTCTTCGCCTGTCGCAGCCATATAAGCGGCGGCGATAGCGTCGTCTTCAAAGAGATCCTTGCGGTAGTGGATCGGGCTGATATCGGCGTGGCGCGGGATCAGATAGAGATTCCCGTCGATGGTGGCGGCGTCGAGGATAGCCGGGCTGAAGGGCGCCAACTCTTCTTCGCTGAAGTAGTCTTGCAGCGGCAGCAAGAAGGGCGTGTACTGGGCCACGAAGCTGGTGTGATCCCAAGCCACGTCGTAATCGGCCGCGCCAGTGGCGAAGTCCACCTTCAGTTTCTGGTCAATCGCGAATCCATCAAGCAAGGCGATGATCTCGACAGTGGCGCCGGTCGCCTCTTCAAAGACAGCGATGGAATCGTACATCACCTCGTAAAGCCCGCCGCCAATAGCCGCCATCTTGATGGTGACGCCGGACAAATCCATATCCAGGCCCGCGTACTGCGCTTCGTCCTGGGCCGTGACCGCAAAGACGCCCATCAGCGCCAAGACCAGCGCAAGCAACGACAATTTACGTAACATGATCTTTTACTCCTGTTCTTCTTTCGACCTGTAAAGGACTGAAACTGCTGCAATCCGATCGCCCGCCTGCCCTTCGCGCGCCGAATGCCGGAAACCAGCGACATGGGAAGCGGACGAGCCGATGGCGATGACTCGCCCCTAACCGAGGTCTCCCGCGCGCCCGCATAATCATGTATTCTTCACGTTGCGCAAGCAGGTTATCGATTGGCAAAGAGTATAACGTCTTTTGCCTATAAAACAAGTTTTTGTGTGCAAAAACGAACAGCGGGAGCCAGACCATGCCCCTGACCTTCATCGAATCGGTTCAGACTCAGGACCTGCGCTTTGCCCTTCCCCAAGGCGCCGGCGCCGACAGCGTTCATGTCTGCCCGCAATACTCCTACGCTGTCACCCAACTCAAGACCAGCGCCGGCAGCAGCGGCATCGGCTTAGCCTTCACCCTAGGCGGGGGCAACGAGCTGGTCTGCCGCGCCATCGACGCCCTCAGCCCCGTTCTCGTCGGCCAAGAAATCGAGGCGCTCATGGCCGATTTCGGGGCTGTCTATCGCCGCATGCTCGACCACCCGCAATACCGCTGGCTGGGCCCGCACAAAGGCGTCGTCCACCTCGCCCTCTCTTCCATCGCCAACGCCTGCTTTGACCTCTGGGCGAAATCGCGCGGCCAGCCGCTTTGGCGCCTGCTGCTTGATCTCAACCCCGAGCAACTCCTCGCCGCCATCGACCTCGGTTATCTCGACGACGCCCTGACCCGCGCCGACGCCCTCGCCCTGCTTCAAGCCGAGCTGCCCAAGCGCCAGGCCCGCCTCGGCATTATCGAAAGCGGCTACCCCGGCTACGACACCTCGATCGGCTGGTTCCAGTACTCCGACGATACGATCAAGCAAAACATCATCAAATCGCTCGATCAGGGTTTTGACGCCGTCAAGCTCAAGGTCGGCTCAGTCGATGCCGGGCGCGATATCCGCCGCGCCTTCCTCGTGCGGGAGACAGTCGGCGAGACGGCCCGCGTCATGCTCGATGTCAACCAGCAGTGGAGCCTGCCGCAGGCCCTCGACATGTGCCGGCGCCTGCGCGATATGAACCCCTATTGGATTGAAGAGCCGACCCATCCCGACGATGTGCTGGCGCATCAAACGCTGGCGCGGGAAATCGCCCCGCTCAAGCTGGCGCTGGGCGAGCATGTGCCCAATCAAGTCATCTTCAAGAACTACTTGAGCGCCGGCGCGGCCGGCTTCCTGCAGCCGGATTGCGTCCGCCTCGGCGGAGTAGGAGAGTTCATCGCGGTTAGCCTGCTGGCGCGCAAGTTCGGTGTGCCGGTTGTGCCGCATGTCGGCGATATGGGGCAGATCCACCAGCACCTCGTGTTATTCAATCATATCGCGCTGGGGCACGAGGTTGTCTTTCTGGAGTACATCCCGCATCTGCGCGAGCAATTCGTTCAGCCAGCGCGCGTACAAGGCGGCGTCTACGCCAGCCCGCAAGAGCCGGGCAGCAGCAGTGATTTGATTGCGTGTCAAAACGAATAAATGAAGGGCGGGACTTGATTTGCCCTTTTCCCTAATTTGTCTATACGATTCAGTTGCCATCATTTCGCCGCCGCCGCCAAAAGCCACAGCAACGGTCCGCGCCGCCTCCGCCGCGCATGTTTGCGCCAATACACCTTGACAGGTACAATTTCAGACAGAATCCACTGAAAGGGGAAACTTAAAATGAAACGCATTCTTGCCTTCCTTCTGCTTGTCCTGCTGCTCAGCGCGCCTGTGGCAGCCCAAGACACCACCATCTCCTTCCTGGCGCCGCCCTGGGGCGTCCCGCCGGACGAGGCATTGCTCAACGCTTTCATGGAAGAGAGCGGCATCACCGTCGAGATTCAGTCCGTGCAGATGCAGGATCTCTACAGCCGCGTGCAAGTCTCCGCCGCCGCGGGCGAGGCGCCGGCTGATGTGATCTTCATCACCGAAGAAGGCCCCTCCAACGTGGTCGCCACCGGCAACATGCTGCCCCTGAACGACCTGCTGGAGATGAGCGACCTGGACGCCGATGACTTCGAGAAGCTCGACTTCTGGACCCTCGATGGCGATGTCCTGGCCATCCCCACCTACCTGCAGCTGGTGATGATGGACTACAACAGCGCCCGCACCGCCGAAGCCGGCTTTGATTCGCCGCCGACCACCTGGGCCGAGCTGGACGAGCAAGCCCGCGCCATCCGCGACGCCGGCATCGACGATCACCCCATCGCCATGGGCGCCATCAACTGGTCCTGGTGGCTGATCGCGCTGAGCATGGGCGACCCCATGTTCGATGACGAGCTCAACCCCGTCTTCGCCGATGAAGGCAGCAAGGCGCGCGAAGCCATGGCTCTGCTCAAAACCTGGTTTGATGACGAATTGATCAGCCCCGCTATCCTGGAAGGCAGCATCGGCCAGCACCCGCTGTTCTGGAGCGGCGTCGGTACCTTCCATCAAGGCTGGCAAGGCTCGGTCGTTCGCGGCAACGCCGAATCCTCCCTGCAAGCGCCCAACGTCGACTACCTGGTGCTGCCCGAAGTCGGCAATACCTGGAGCTTCCCCGCCGGCATCGGCATCTCGGTCGATAGCGAAAATGTCGAAGAGGCCTGGGAATTCGTCAAGTGGTATGTCGGCGATGAGAACATGACCGCTATCTGGAACGCCTTCGGCCTCTATCCGTCGCGCATTTCCATCAGCAGCGCGCTGAACGAAGCGGGCGAGATCCAAGGCTATGAGGAAATCGTCGAGCAAGGCATGCGCGCCAACGAACTGCCGCGCTTCACGCTCTGGTGGGGGCCCTGGGCCGCCTCCGTCAGCGAGGTCATCCGCGAAGGCATGACCGCCGGCACATCGGCTGATGACATGATCAATTCCCTCGCCGAGGAATGGAACGAGCTGAAAGAAGAGTACGAGTAGATTGCCTTTAAGGGGCGGCCTCCGGGGCCGCCCATCACACAAATCCTAACGATGTAGGGGCGACCTATCACGTCGCCCGCCAACGCGCTTATAATATGATCCGCCTCCTCTCATCCGACTCGCGCTACCTCATCGTCGTCCTCGCGCCGATCATCCTGCTCATCGCCTTCTTCATCTACTACCCCGCCATCAACACCTTCCAAACCAGCCAAACCAACTACAACCTCCGCATGCACCGCCAACAGTCCCAGGCGAAATTCCGCGGGCTGGATAATTACAGCAAACTTCTGAATGACGAAGAATTCTGGGAGGTCACCGGGCGCAGCTTCCAGGTCGTCCTCATCACCCTGCCGCTGGAGATGGCGGTCGCTTTCGGCATCGCCATGCTGCTCAACCAACGTTTCCCCGGCCGCGGCATCGTGCGCACCTTGACCATCCTGCCCTGGATGCTGCCGGGGGTGGTCAACGGCTTCTTATGGGGCTGGCTGCTGAATGGCGAATTCGGCGCTCTCAACGGCTTTCTCTATCAGTTCGGCTTGATCGACGAATACGTCTATTGGCTGCGCGCGCCCGAAAGCCAGATCCTCTGGGTCACCATCGTGCAGACCTGGACCCGCTACGCCTTCCCGACCATCATCCTGCTGGCTGGCTTGCAGAGCATCCCCGATGACCTCTACGACGCCGCCAAGGTCGATGGCGCCAACGCCTTGTCGCGCGTCCGCTCCATCACCATACCGCTGCTGCTGCCGTCCTTCGGCATCGCGCTGGTCGTCGAATTTATCGCCGCCTTCCAGATATTTGATGTCGTCTGGACGCTGACCGCAGGCAGTTCGGCCGGGGGCGCCATGAACCCCTTCACCAAAACGCTGATGCTTTACAACTACGAGCTGGTCTTCCGCGATCTGCGCGTGGGCTTGGGCGCGGCGCTGTCTTATATCATCCTGGTCATGTCCCTCTTCGTGGGACTCATCTTCGTCCTGCGCGTCTACAACCAAGGGGTGCAGGAGCAATGAGATTGAGCCTGCGCGCCCAAGGCCGCATCCGCCTCGCCGTCATCTACGCCCTCTGCGCCATCGTGCTGATCTGGGCCCTCGCGCCCATCTACTGGGTCGCCGTCAGCAGCATCTCAACGCGCAAAGAACTCTATGCCAAACCTTACAAAATCTGGTTCCCCAGCCAACCGACGCTGGAATCTTACCGCACCATCTTCACCGAAGGCGCCAAGTTCCGCGATGGCAGCTTCTCGCCTACGGCCGACCTGATGAGCGCCGGCCTGCGCAACAGCGTCATCATCAGCGTCGCCTCGGCCGGCATCGTCACTTTGCTCGCCACTGGCGCCGGCTACGCTTTCGCACGCATGAATTTCCCCGGCAAAAACGCGCTCTTCCTGCTCATTATGCTGATGCTGCCCTTGCCCATCTGGGTATCGCTGATCGCCCTCTTCTTCATCATGTCCCAGCTCGATTTGGTCGATACCCTGCTTGGCCTGTCGCTGATCTTCGTCACCCTGCTGCTGCCGCTCTCCGTCTGGATGATGACCACCTTCATCCGCGATATCCCGGACGAGATTCAAGACGCCGCCCGCGTCGACGGCGCCGATCGCTGGCGCCTGGTCTACAGCATCATCCTGCCCCTCGCGCGCCCGGGCATGGCAGCCGTCTTCCTGGTCGGCATGCTCTCCACCTGGAATAATTTCCTCATCCCGCTGATCTTCAGCCGCACCGCTGATTCGCAGCCCTTGACCATCGTGCTGACCCTATTCATCGGCCAATACGAAGTCGCCTGGGAAGATATGTCGGCGGCGGCTGTGGTGACGATGCTGCCGCCCTTCATCATGGCGCTCTTCTTCCAGCGCTACCTGGTGCGCGGCTTGACCATGGGCGCGGTCAAGTAAGAAAGCAGCGCTAAACGGGGAACAGGCTTCTCAGCGGCAAGGTAAAGCCGGGCAGGGCAACTCGGCCAAACGCGTCTACTATCACGGCAGTTGGGCGCAAGCGAGCGAGCCGCCCCCTACAGACAACTTTCTCTGTGTCCTCCGTGATCTCTGTGGTTAAATATCCCGTGACCACTTCGCCAAAGCGGGAGCGCGCCATGAATATCCAATCCACAATCGCCAATATGAGCATCGAAGAAAAAGTCGGCCAGATGTTCATGCTCGCCTTCGCCGGCGACCAACTCGACGAAGCCCGCATCCTCATGGTTGAGCACCTCGTCGGCGGCGCTTATATCAGCGACGAAAACGTCCCTGGGGCCGCCGCGGCCCTCCGCCTCTGCAATCAGCTGCAATCCTTCGCTCGCAGCACCCGCCTCGGCATCCCCCTCCTGCTCGGCGCGGACCAAGAGGGGACCTGGTCAGTCATGACCGCCGAAAGCGCTATGGGACCGGGCAATATGGCCATCGGCGCCACCGGCGACCCCGCGCGCGCCTACGAGATGTACCGGGTCATCGCCCGCGAAACCGCCGCCGTCGGCTTGAATGTCGTGCTAGGACCAGCCGCCGATTGCAATTCCAACCCGCATAACTCCATCATCGGCATGCGCTCCTTCGGCGAAAAACCCGAACTGGTCGCCGCTATGACCGCCGCCGCCCTCCGCGGCCTGCAAGAAAATGGCAGCATCGGCGCGCTCAAGCACTTCCCCGGCCATGGCGATACCCGCCTCGATAGCCACCGCGGCTTGCCCACAGTCACGCGCAGCCGCGACGACCTCAACAAGATCGACCTGCATCCCTTCGCCGCGGGCATCGACGCCGGCGCCAAGATCGTCATGACCTCCCATATCATCTTCAGCGCCCTCGATCCCGCCCGGCCCGCCACACTTTCGCCCGTCATCCTCGGCGATCTGCTGCGCGGCGAGCTCGGCTTCGACGGTCTCGTCGTCTCCGACAGCATGAACATGCACTCGATGAAACGAAATTACGATCCGGCCGATGCCGCCATCCAAGGCTTCAAAGCCGGCGTCGACCTGATGATGCTCGCCGAGGAGCATTACGACCACGATGCGGGCCAATACCTGGAAAATCAGCGCGCTCTCATCCGCGCCGTGATTCGGGCAGTCACGGATGGGGCGCTCAGCCGCGAACGCGTCGATGACGCCGTGACGCGCATCCTGCGCCTCAAAACCGAAGCCGGCTGGAACACCGACCCGCTGCCAGAAGCTGCCCCGCAAGTTGGGAGCGAGGCGCACCGCGCGGTCGAGTTGGACGTCGCCCGAAGCGCTATCAGCATCATTCGCGACGGAAACGCCCTGCTGCCCATTGACCCGGCCGCGCCCCTTACTATCGTCAACAGCACCGAGCGGAGCGCTTATGATGTGCTCACGCGCACACGCGGCATCGGACCAAACCAGGCGACGCCCGCCTTCGACGCCTTCACCGCTGCCATGCGCGCCGACTGCCCGGGCGCGGCGGTGCTAGCGGCTGAAGACTTCCATGCCGGCAGCTTGCCCGCCGGAACAATTATTGCCGTGACCGAGAACTACACTTTGCCCGGCATGGACTTCGACCAGGCGCGCCAAGCGGAAATCATTCGCGCCCTTCATCAAAGCGCCGGCGACCGTTTGATCGTGCTCGCCCTGCGCGAACCCTATCAACTGGCGGAATACCCCGATGTCGGCAGCTTCGTCTGCGCCTTCAGCTTCCGCCCCTGCGCCGCCCGCGCCGCTGCCGATGTCCTGCTCGGCAAATGCAAAGCCGCCGGCAAGGCGCCCGTCAGCGTACCCGGCACAGAAATCCAGGCTTAGCCTTTTGCAGGGGCGGCTCTGTGAGCCGTCCGCATTCGCTGTCTACGCGCCACAACCTGCTTTCTCTGTGTCCTCTTTGGCGAATTTCTTTCCCATGCTACACTCAAGCCCATGACCGAAGCCCAAGCATCGCCCGACCGTTCAACCCGCCTCAAGGCGCTGTTCGTCCTCGTTCTCACCCTCATCATCGGCGCTATCGTCGTCATCGCCATCACCTGGTGGGTCATCGGCTCTGCCCCGCGCAGCCAGGCTGTCCCCCTCGCCGACGGCATCACCGCGCGCGAATTCGCTATTCTGCCCGCTGATGACGCCTATCCCGCCGCCCTCGCCATCAGCGCCGACGGCATAATCTACACCGGCAGCTACCAGACCGGCGCCCTCTGGTCCATCAGCCCCGAAGGCGAAGTAACTGAAGTCGCCGGCGCCCGCGATCTCATCGGCTCCGTCACCGGCCTGGATGTCGCTCCTGACGGCGCGCTCTACATCCTCGACCGCATCGCCGCGCTGGAAGCCAAAGGCGCGCTCGTCTGGCGCTATGCCGCCGGCGAACTCGAGTCGCTATTTCAGATTCCTCACTTTGAATATCGCGGCTTCCTGCCCGATGACATCGCGGTGGACCGGGCGGGCAAAATCTACATCAGCGATCGCCTGGGTCATGTGCTGCGCTATGCTGCCGATGGCGCGCCGCTCGGGCGCGAAGGCGAGCCCGCCTGGCGCTATCTGCCTTGCCGCGCTGGCTGCGAAGCGACGGGCTTGGCTTACGATGCGCCCAACGACGACCTGCTCGTCGCCGATGCCGCGGCCGAAGCGATCTACCGCATCAACCTGGCGCCGGACTCGCCCAGCGACATGCAAACGCTATACGACGGCGGCGGGCAAGATCGTGACTACGGCTTCGACGGCATCCATGTCGCCCCCGACGGCGCGGTCTACATCGCGCTTCTCAACGCCAATCGCGTCGCCCGCCTCGTAGACGGCGCGCTCGTCATGCTGGCGAAAGACTTCCGCGGCGCCAGCGACCTCGTCTATGACGCGGCCCGCCACCGCCTGATCGTGACCAACTGGAACCAGTTCAGTCTCGGCTTCGGCACCCGTCCGCAACTGCCCTTCGCGCTTGATGCGGTGGAGTTTGCGGAGCAAGGACGCTAGCTTTGTGTTCTTGGCGCTTCTACGCTTTCTTCTAGCGGTGGCGAGACAGCGCTCATTCTGGGCGTCGGCGCGCCCAGCCGGCCTTCAATATTGGCGAGGCGCTCGCGGACATCAATGAGGTGTAGCATAACCTCTTTGTGCGATTGCTCTGAAGATGTCCTGGCCGCGTCGAACTCTTGTCGCGTTTCTGTCCTGAGCGCGGCTATCTCTTGTTGCGTATTTGTCCTGACCGCGCCGAACTCTTGCCGCGTTTCTGCCCTGAGCGCGCCGAACTCTTGCCGCGTTTCTGCCCTGAGCGCGCCGAACTCTTGCCGCGTTTCTGTCCTGAGCGCGGCTATCTCTTGCCGTGTTTCTTTGTGCGCCTGCTCGGAATATACCCTGACTGCATTGATTTCCTGCCGAATTTCTTGGAACGATTGCTGAAAATCGTTCGTGGCTTTGCCAACTTTATCGTCAATCTCTTTGCTGATTTCACGGCGCGTTTCACTAGCTGAATAACGCACATACAATACAACAATGACAATGGCAGCAAGATCTGCAATGCCCGCGTCAGCCAGTTGCGATATCAATGACATCAAATCCATCGCGTCTCTCCTCGAAGCGATTGATCCAGCTTATACTGTGATTATACCACTGTGCGCCCTCCACTGGCTAGAATGGAGCGCGATGCGATGAATCTGCCGTCACAACTGGCATCGTCGTCGGGTTGTGGTCTTGAATAACTTGCCGGTTTGATGTCGCCGCTGGGTTTGAGGGAGTGACGGCGGGCCTGATGGCGCCAAGCCCACTCTTCCCTATTACGTAAAAAATTGAACGCTTATTCACATCAAATCCTTGCTCATATAGCCCAGCTTCGTATTCTGCCGGCGCAACCCGCTAAGCGTGTAGATATTGCTTTTCAGCCGATTGCAAGGCCCGCACAACAGCACCCGATTCGAGATGTGATTCAAACCGCCATCCGAGCGGGGGACGTTGTGATCCAACTGCAAATAGCGCGGGTCGTCAAAATCCCGATAGCAGCCCTGGCAGCGCGCCCCGTGCTGCTCCAGCAGATGCGCGTACATCTCGGCGCGGCTCATCTTCGGACCCGGCGGCTCATGCACTTGCTTGACGCGCAGGAAGGGCGCGGCCGGCTGAGCGCCGTCGGTCCGCGTCGGCGGCTCTGATTCGTAATGCACTTCTCCAAACAAGCCGACTTCCTTCTTGAGACGGTCTACAACCACCTCGTGCGCCTTGTCCCAGATGTCGATGCCGACCCATTGACGCCCCAAACGCTCAGCCGCAACTGGCGTGGTCGCGCAGCCGCAGAATGGGTCAAGGACGATGTCGCCCTCGTTTGACGAAGCTTTGATGATGCGCTCGTAAAGCGCGAGCGGCTTTTGCGTAGGATAACCGGTTCGTTCTGCTGATGTGTTGGCAATTCGAGGAATATCCGTCCAGATATTCATTGCAGGCTTGCCCGGTGATTCGTCAAGATAGACTTTAAGCCCATCCATGCGCGGAGTCCCGTCGCGCTTTGTTTGAATCCTTCCCTCTCTCCACCATTGCTCAAGCTGTTCAATCGTGTAGCCCCAACCGCGTGATGGCGGCGGCATCGTGCCGCGCCACTCAAACTTGCCTGAGTTGGAGTCAATCCGTGATCCCGTAAGGTTTTCCAGCTTGTAGCGTCTGCCGTTAACGTCCATATGCCGAAACCTGCTCAACTGCGCTTCGCCATATGGTTGATACTGGGTATTCCAGACACATTCTCTCGACCGCGTGTAGTACAAGATGATATCTGAGACATTTCCATATCGCTTGGCCGTGTTGTGACTGTTGCTGCGCTGCCAAGTAATCTCATTTCTGAAATTGCGCCAACCAAATATCGCGTCCAATACCGCTTTGAGATAGTGGCTCGCGGTCGGGTCGCAGTGCAGGTACAGGCTGCCCGTCGGTTTCAGAACCCGCCACATCTCCAGCAGGCGCACCGCCATAAAACACATGAACGCGCCCATGCCATCGCTATGGGCGAACCTGGCGCTCTCGATCGCCTCCATCAAGCGCGGGTAGTCGTCGGTGATCTGGTCTGCCCAGTCTTGGTGGACATCCCGCTCCCATGACCAGCGGTCCTGGAACTTGGCGCCGGCCGCCAGGCTGTCAGGCGTGGCGTGAAAGTCGCGGTTCTTGTTGAAGGGCGGGTCGGTAGCGATTAGGTCGATGGTCTCGCTATTCATGCCGCGCAGGAATTTGAGATTGTCACCGTGATATAAACTGCGGTTCTCGAAGTTTGGCTCTGCCATCAGCCGTCGTAAACTCTCTTCCTCGAAAATCATAATCGATCCAACGTCAATATATCGCCTTAGCAATCGACTGACAAGTTATGCCCGCTCAATCCTTTGAGGGAAACCTTTGCGCCCTCAAATTTACTCGGTGGCTAAAAGCCCCCCTCTCATTTTTTGGGGCGGGGTTTGGGGTGGCGGCAATACGCGAACATTTGGTCGCCCCATTCCCCGCCGAACTATGCTACACTGTCCATTGACCGTCGACGTAACAATCGCATATCGCCTTTCCGGAAAACCCGCCCTTGTCGGAGAAAAAAATATTATCTCTCCGGCAACGGATTCCGAGAACGAATTACGGGAAACGATGCCGCCCCCCAGTCCCCGCCGCTTGACCCGCCACTCAAAGTCCGCTAGGCTTGGGCTGACGCTCTCCCCAATCCCCTGAGCTTTCATGAGCCGATTCCCCGATTATCACAGCAGCAAGCCGACCAGGTTGTCGCCCCATGCCCCCGCCGCGCCTTTGCCCAGATGGCGCCGATTCATAGCGCTGTTCTGTCTCTTCGGCGCTGTATGTCTGTCATTCGCCGCCGCGGTTCTCGTGCTCAGCGCGCCGCCAGTCTCGGTTGCCAGCGAGGTCGAAGCATCGCCAGCCCGCGCCACCGCGACCGCGCCCCGTTTGCCCGCCACGCGAATCGTCGAAGCGCCGGAACAAACCGGCCATTCTTCCGCCCCGCCGACGCTCAGCGGGGCCCAGATCCAGGCTTTGCTCGCCACGCCGCCGCAACTGCCCTCCGAGAGCGAGCTTGAAGCGGCCCGCTCGCAATACGATCCCTTCACGATCATCCCCAACCGCGCCCGCAGCAAGATGACGACCTATGTGGCCAAGCGCGGCGACACCATTGACGGCATCGCCAATCGCTACGGCTTAAATCGCGAGACGATCGCCTGGTGCAATTCGCATGAACTGGCGCAGATCGTGCGGCCCGGCGATGTGGTCAACATCCCGCCGGAAGATGGCGCCTGCCACACCGTCTTGCGCGCGCAAGGCAAGGACATCCGCGATATCGCCGAGCAGTACGGCGTGGACGACCCCTACATCATCATTGACGCGCCAGCGAATAACCTTCCCGGTGTGACGCCGGAGACGCTCCTGCCCAGCAATACCTTCCTCTTCATCCCCGGTGGCGAGGGCGGCTTCATCACCTGGAACGCGCCCGTGCAGCAGGACGCCTTCGGCAACGTCATCGCCTTCGATCCCGGCAGCCCCTTCAGCTGCGGCGCGCGCAGCGGCGGCGGCGCCTGGTGGACCAACCCGCTCCCCAACGGCGCCTGGGTCCGCGGCTTCTACGCCGGGCACAGCGGCATCGATATCGCCGCGCCGATTGGCACGCCTATCTACGCCGCCAACGCCGGTCCCATTCTCTACTCCGGCTGGAACAATTGGGGCTACGGCAACACGGTCGTTATCGCCCATGGTCCCTTCTCCACGCTCTACGGACACATGAGCAGCATCGCCGTGCGCTGCGGGCAGTCGGTCAATGCCGGGCAAGTGATCGGTTATGTGGGCAGCACCGGCAATTCTTCGGGGCCGCATCTGCATTTCGAGATTCGCTATCTGAACCAGCCGCGCAATCCCTCCGCCACCGCCGGCATCGGCTGGTAGCGGCTGGCTGTCACAGGTTTTTCACTATAAATGTACTGGAGCGCGCAGAAGATCAATGTAGGGGCGACTGACGGGCTGTGTCTACGCGCCCCTGTGAATCGCCCGCCGATTGCATAACTTGATTCGACGGTATAGTCTTTTGCCAGTTCGCGACTTTGTGAAGATGCCATGACAAGACTGTTCTTACAGTTGCTGGCGCTCTGCTGCATCAGCACTTTGAGCGCCGCGCAAAACGCGCCCGTCACGCGCATCGCGACCGGCTTGGAGAATCCGCGCGGGATCGCCGTCTTGCCCGATGGCCGCTTGCTGGTGGCGCAGGCCGGCAGCGGCTATTCATCCAGCCAATCGCTCGGCTACAGCGGCAAGCTCAGCCTGCTCAGCGATTGGAACAGCGACGGCGATTATGATGACGCCGCCGAAGTCATTGATGTGCAGAAAGATTTGCCCAGCTACAACATCCTCTATCAGATGAACCCCGGGCGCGATGAAGTCATTGGCATCGGCGATGTCATCGCCCTGGACGACGGCCGCGTCTTTTATACCCTCGATGACAACTTCAAGCTGCTGGCTATTGTCGAGCTTGAGCCGGGCTTCGAGCGGGTCGGCAATCTCCACAGCGCCGACGGCTCGATGAACAGCCTCGCCTACGACAGCGAGGGCGAGACAATCTATTTCGCCGAGAGCAGCAACAACGCCATCGGCGCTGTCACCCTGGACGGCGACTATCGTCAGGTCGCGCGCTTCGAAGTAATGGCGCGCGGGCAGCAAGCGGCGCCGGCCGGCATCGCGATCGACCCGACCAGCGGCGACCTGCTGGTCGCGTTGTTTACGGGCCAGCTCTGGGTCTATTACGGCAGCAGCCTCAGCTATATGCCGGGCGATGCCAAAGTCCTGCGGGTTGATCCACGGACGGGAAGCAGCCGCGACGAGATCACGAATTTGACGACGGCGGTGGATCTGGCGGTGGATGAAGCGGGCAACATCTTCCTAGTCGAGCTGACGACCCAGTGGCCAACCCCCATGGTCAATCAGGAGTTCGATCTCTTCGCGCCCGCCGGCCCGCCCGATCCCGGCGGCTACCCGCGCTTCAGCGGGCGGGTCTCGCTCTACCCGGCCGATGGGTCCAAGCCCGTCATCCTGGCGGATGAACTTGACCAACCCACCAATATCACCTATCACGAGGGTCGGCTCTACGTCTCAACCGGGCAAGGCGTCCCGAAGCGCCGCATCTGGGGCCCGGATGGCATTACTCGCATCACGGGCGAGATTTATATGATCGACTTGAGATCTCGGTCTTGACAAGCCAAAATCATTGAGACGCCCCTCGCGCTGACGCCGTTTCAAAACTACAATGAACGCCATGCCAACGCCGTTCACTCACTTGCGAATCGTCCAATGCCTGGTGGCTGACGAAGCCCTTTCCTCCGCATATCGCGCCCTGCTGCGGCGTCAATTGCCGGCCTTCCAATTGGGCGGCATCGTGGCCGATGCGCGCGTCGCCAACGGCATGAGCCGCGAAGAGACGCATTTTTACGCCTATGGCGCCCCGATCAGCGAACGTCCCTGGCGGCGGATGCTGCGTCAGCACACAGAATTGGACGCCCCGCGAGATGAAGCGCATCTCGCTTTCATCGCCGGCTACGTCGCGCACCTGGCCGCCGACGAAGCCTGGGCGCTGAAGATGGCGCGGCCCCAGTTCTGGGGGCGGGATTGGCCGGATGTGACGCGGATGGACAAATTCTTCGCCCTTCATCTCATCTTGACGATCATGGACGAGCGCGATGAGCGGGCGCTGGAAAGCTGGCAGGCCGGCAGCCTGGCGCGCTGCGAGCCCGATGGCTGGCTGCCCTTCCTGCCCGATGCCGTCTTGCGCGGCTGGCGCGATATGGTGGCGGGGCAGATCGCGCCGGGCGGGGGGAGCCGCACGCTGGAAATTTTCGGCGCCCGTTTGCGGCGGGATCCGGCCGAGCTTCGCGCCGCCCTGGATGATAGGGAAGTCCTCGAACATCACTTGTGGCGGCATGTGCCACAGTCGCTGCTGGCCCAGGTCGAGCGGCAGGTCTATGCCTTCACGCGGGACCAATTGGCGGTCTACCTCAGCGAATTTATGCCGGCCCTCAGCGCCGCCTGAGCTTATGGGCCCGCCATGTCCTGCCGCCCCGCTCCGATTGAGCCAGAGACCGATTGCTGGTAAACTCTATCTACCACTAACGCAGAAGGCAGAGCGCATGCGCCGCACCAGCCGGCAAGTCATAGCGGCGACACCCGCCGACCTCAAGAGCAATCGCCTCGGCTTGCTGAGCCGCGAACAGCTGCAAACATTAGATGCGCAGATAGCCGCCTGCGAGACGCGGATGGCGCAGGCGCTGCGGCGCAGCGTCACGCTGGCCGCCCTCATCACCATCGCCGTTGTGTTGCTGACCTTCGCGCGTGTCATACTGCTGCCGCTGGCGCTGATGATCGAAGTGTTGGCGGTCGGCGTCTTGCTCTACTTGACAGCCGACTTCAATCGCTTCGTGCAGCACCTCAATCTCGATCGCGAGGCGGAAGCGGTGCGCATCGTCAAGGGCAGAACCAGCCGCGGCGCCCTGCGGCCGCATATCCTCTACCATACACTGCGTATAGAGTTGCAGACCTACAAGCTGCTGGATGTCTCGCTCGCGGGCGAATTCACCACTGGCGACCTATATCAGTTTTATATCTTGCCGCAATCTCGGGCGATCATCGCTGCTGAAAGCGTCGGCGAGAAGAATTCGATCTATCGCTGAGCCGCGGGCGGCCGGCGCAAAATGCGAATGCTGCGGGCGGCGCCATGATGACGCTCGATCCAGCCCCATTTCTCCAGCTTGTCCAAATGGCGGATGACGCCGGAATTGGAGCGGAAGCCTTGATCGCTTGCGATTTCGCCCAGCGACGGCGCGAAGCCGTGATCATCAAAAAAGCGGCAGATGAATTTGAATATGGCGCGGCTGCGGTCATCGCGAGATTTCATGCCGGCAGACCTCTCTGAGCAATTCTGGCGCATCAACGGATGTATTCTATCATCAATCAGAACACTGGTTCTATTATCACGAACGTTATTTTCCCATTTCCCAGCTTGATATGTTGCGGTAGACTTAGGCTCTTGTTTCTTAGCTCAGATCGTGGAGACCGGGACGATGGCTAATACCGCTCGCCAATGGTTTTATTCGACGCCGGAAGCGCGTCCCTACTACATTGAGGAGCGTGTCAACCACACCTTGTGGAATAACAGACTGCAGAATGTCTTCATGAGTTGTGTGCAGGCCGAGGCGCCAATAAAGATGGAAGGCAGCCTCGAGGGCATGCCGATTTATTTTGAATTTGTGGCCGGCCAATATTTCAAACTGCGCATGGGCGAGGAGCGCAAGGACGTCATCGCCACAATGCGGCAGGTGCTGCTGGGTTTGAAGCCGACCTTCACCTATCAAGACAGTGATGGCCTGTTCGTGGTCGAGTGGCACACCGATGGCGGCGATGCGCGCTGGAAACAAATCCAGGGCAATCCCACCTTTCAAGGCTTGCGCCGCATGCGCTTGAACTGACTTGCCCGCCATCCCTCTACGATCGCCAACGTTGCCCAACTATGGCTGGATTGATTCCGTGATTGGGGATACCGCATTCGCGTAAAATGACCCTGACCAAGACCCTGAAGAAGTTGCCGAGTTCGCCAATAGCGGCTTTGCTGATTCTGAACATCGCGCTGCTTCTGTCTTTGCTGCTGGCGGTCTTCGCCACGCCTGCCCCCCGCATTGAGGCTTCCTTTGGCGGAGCCACGGTAGAAATCTCGGCTGACCGAAGCTGGATGCTTCTGCCCGGCGCCGGGCACCGTGACTTTCAACATCACCGCCGGCGCTGGCGAAGAAGAAGCCTTAAGGGCGGTTGTCGATCACCTGCGCGCCGAGACCATGCGCGGCGTACGGGATTGAGGTTTGCGCGGGCTTACTCAGGCGCTTTCGCCCGGTTGCTGGCGTACCGCCGGCTCAATTCCGGCTCCGCCATTTGCAGACGCCGCGGCGGCAAACCTTGTATCACCGCCTCCAGATCGTCCACCACCATCTCGCCTAGCTCGACCAAGCCCTGCGCGACTGACCCGGCCCGATGCGCGGATAAAATGGCGC
>JAODVQ020100095.1:0-16930 GCA_025400075.2 Phenganax stokvisi
GGAGTCCCTAGACTAAATTTAAAAGTTGGATGACATTTCTTTAGTGTGTGTGACAGCAACATATTTTTAATTTATTTCAGAATCCCGGCGAGAAGGGCAACGAAGCACCAATGTAAATGAGAAACAAACAAATGCTTCTTCACATTTAAGCATATGAGTTGGCAATTATTCACGGGGTAAGCCATCTTCATCCGATCTTCCGATGGCATGCGTAACACTTGCGCGTTGCAAAATTCTTTCAGGTTAACAAACCGTGACTAGCTGCAGGCTTTTATCCAGAAGGGCATCCGGGCGTCCTGGGACGCCTTGTATGTTGAGTTAATAGTTGCACTATGTTTATGATTTTTAGACCAGAAACTGGTTCCCTTGTTGCTGCTGAACTCGATTTGGTTAAACGCGTGATTCATAAAGAAGGCTAGACCTCTTTCATTTTTAGAGGATTGGCCATGAAATTTCCTACAACGATGGAAAACAGTATTCAGCATCGATTGAAGGAATCCGTTTTCTTCATTTTATTTGTGGTGTAATAACGTAAGACCTCATGTAACACAGAATGTACGGAGAAAATTAAGGATATCAAAGAATGTTTATGCTTGATGGAAGCACAGGTCACGAGGTTCTCAGCGAGGAATTCAGTGATGGAGAACGCCTGTTCTTTAAAATAATGGAAACTTTTGAAGGCAAGACATTTTTCAAAACATTTTAGTTTAGAGATATACAAGAAAGTTGGCCTATAAAGTGGCAAGTTTTTCCCAGAGTTAGAAAGTAGAATTTGTGACTTAACGTCTTAATCGTGCGAAGCCACAATCTTGGACAAAACATTTGAGGATATTTCCCGCAATTTTGCCTGTCAAACTAAAATATTTACCCAAACTTAACCCCCCCCCCCCTACCCCCAGCACAATGTTGAAAAGAACCCTAAAACTGTTTCCTGTATATCACAAATGCTTCAGTCTCAACATTGAATAGGGGGGAGGGGGAATTAAACGGACTACATACGATATCGAGGGAAAAGAAAAAAGAGGAAAAAGCGAAGTCTACATATACGCTAAACCAGAATCAGTCGTCCCGACATATTTGTTGGTTGATAAGGTGCAATAATTACCTGCAAATTTTAACTAAGCTGATAGATTTTGTATCTTTCTTGGTGTCATTACCATTAAAAATCTTCACAGAGCATTGATAGCTGCAAACTTTGAGCCCCTCCGATAGTAATCCAGTATAGCGTAAACAGAGCCTGAGATTCCTTTTCGGCTGGAAATGGGAGACGCCTATCTTAAAATTAAATTTATCTCTTGTCAAATATATTAATAAATAAAAAAACCTTTGAGATTGTGGGTATGAGGCTGAGCTGTAGCTGTGTTTGCTGTTGGCCTTGGGGAGTTTGACTCGAAGAAACTTACGATTAATATACCAGAGTACTTCCATCAAAAACTTACTTGTGCTGCACATTCTACAGGCTGCATTGTGGGGAAGTACAATAATTGTTATTGGATAGATCAGTAACATTTCCCATGCAATAGTAACTCCTAGTTTATATCTAGCGATTCATTCACTCATTTTAGTTACAGCATAGTTCAATTTATCAAGAACTGCTGTGTAATTAGCGGAAGAAACAAATATCTGGGTATTATCAGCGTAAGGACAGCGAGTAGTCTTACAGAGACACTCAGGTATATCTATATAGCAAAAAAAGCAGAGGCTCTAGCCAGGTATGACTCAACCGGCCAAATCAGTTCAAGGTTTGTATTATCCAATTCTGTTTTCATTTTGTGTATAATAATATTTTATGATCTACGGAGTCAAATGCCATTCGAATTACTAGGAAAACAACTCTACTTGATTCACGACAGTAAAAATGTAGGAGACAAATGCAGTTAATATTTTACATATATATTGTTGCACTTGACCTCAAAGTTTTCCCCGCGATGTTGAGGTACATGCTACCTTTCAAATAGCGATCATGCTTTGGTTTATCTGGTACGCAAAGCCCATTATACTCGAGCGGCTCCGAAATTACTTAGTTAGAACACTAAAAAATTTTAATGGAGATAATTTTATAAAATGGAACAACAATCTTGGGCAAGTGTCTATCAGTCTCAAGACTCAAATGATATGTGGCAGCTAGACTCGAAGAACTTTAATAATAAAAGTTATTGATAAGCATGCACCAGTTAGATCCAGACGAGTAAGTAATAGAAATTCTCCCTGGGTCACTAACGAAATCCAGCAATGAATTTTGAAGCGAGATTACATAAAAAAGAGAGCCATTGCATCGAGCAACCCTAGCATGTGGTATCAATATAGACAAGTACGTAGTCAAATAAATAATGAAATCAAAAAAGCTAAACGGCTTTATTTTACAAAAAAACTTCGACTTGCATGAGCACGATATGAAGAAAACTTGGAGACTTATTAACGATTTAAACCCTAGAAACTGTAAAACAAAGCATAATATTGCAGAAATTACAGTAAGTGATCAAGTTATAACATCTCCGGCTGAAATGGCTGACACATTTAATAAATATTTTCCAAAAGTTGGATATAATCTTGCAGCGAAGTTTCACCCTCATACCATTTTTGAATACATATTTCTCTATTGCACAATCAAAAAACGGAAATGGACATTCCTAATAAACGAGAGGTTATTGCAGTTATATAGTTTCTAGTCATTTTATTCTTTTTGTTTGAAGTTCGCTACATTTGAAGAGAATAGTCTGATAATAATATTTGTGTACAAAAACAGTATTACTAGTATATAAGAACTTCTAACAGCAAACAGTCGAGTCAACAATTTTTGATACATTTACGTGGCGTATGATCACGTCTTAGAGGTAATAGCTAAAAATCATCATGTTGTCGCAATGTTGATATGAAAGAATGCAACAATGTTGTGCAATCTCCTGCAACAATATTTTTCAGTATTGTCAGAGCCGATTAAAATTAAATAATTTTGTTCAATTTTGCTGACAATTATAAACAACATGTTGAGCACAACGTTGTTGCATCTTGTTTTACTTTTTAGTTGTATTTTCAACTATCTGGTATAGTATATCATGAAAATATTTTGATACCACTTTCATAACAATTTATCGTCAATATTTGTTATACATCGCAATATTTCCCTGATATTAAAAGTTGAGACTGACAATGTATAACTAGTACCAGTCTATTCATGTAGAACCAAAACAAAATCCAGTCTACATGAAGTCAGGCATTGGTATTGAAACTTGCTCTCACTTGAACTTGCTTTGAAGCAATAAAACTACTTGTGCTGAAAAACTGCTAAAACGTTCTTGATACTTTGTAGAAATGGATAAAATGTTGTAAACTCACAACATGATCATGATCTTCCGAATTAGCCATCCTCGCGAAGTTTCAGAGCATTTTCATGAAGATTCCTGGCTTCATCTAGGCTTCATCTAGCTTCCGTAAATCAGGACATACTACACCTTAAATGTCTTAAGATGAAGTAGCAGCAACATGCTCAGATGGTAGACAATCTTGAGGATTTTGTACGCCTTTTCAAGATGATTCTTGGTTTCTTCCAATTTCCCTAAATCATGATATACTGAACCTAAATATATGTAAGAAGCGGCGACTTTAATATGTTCAGATCCTAGGCGATTCTCCAGAGTTTTTAGCTCCTTTTCATAGTGACTCTTGGCTTTTTCCCATTTCCCCCAAACCATGATACACTGAACCCAAATTGCTGTAAGAAGTAGCGACATCAACATGCTCAGATCCTAGACAATTCTCGCGAATTTTTAGCACCTTTTCAAGATGGTTCTTGGCTTCTTCAAATTTCCCTAAAGCATGATACATTATAGCTAGATTATTGTAGAAATCAGCGACAGCAACATGTTCAGATCCTATAGGATTCTCGCGGATTTTCAGCGCCTTTTCATGATGATTTGTGGCTTCTTCCAATTTCCCTAAAGCACGATACATTATACCTAAATTGTTGTAAGAATTAAATAGCAACTTTATTATGTTCAGATCCTAGAAGATTCTCATAAAATTTCAGCGCCCTTTCGTGATGAATTTTGGCTTCTTCCAGTTTCCCTAAATCACGATACATTAATCCTAAATTGTTGTAAGAAACAGCCATATCAACATTGTCAGATCCTTGAAGCGAATTATTAGCACTTTTTCATAAAGGTATTTGGCTTCTTGTAATTCTTTTAGATCTTGATACAAACAGCGATGATTGATAGCTTCTTGTAATTCTTCTAGATCTTGATACAAAAAACGGTACATTTGAAATAGAACAACCCATATCAACATGTAGAGATCTTATACGAGACAAAGAGATCTTGGACGCTTTTTCATAAAGGTTTTTGGCTTCTTGCCATTTTCCTAGATCACTATGCACTCTACCTAAAATGTTGCAAGAATCCTGGACATCGACATGTTCAGATCCTAGCAGCTTCTCGCGAATTTCCAGTGCCTTTTCATGATGATCCTTGGCTTCTTCTAATTTCCCTAGACCACGATACACTCTACCTAAATTGCTGCAAGAATCAGCGACATCAAGATGTTCAGATCCCAGAAGATTCTGGCGAATTTTCAGCGCCTTTTCATAAAGGATTTTGGCTTCTTGTAATTTTCCAAAATCACGATACACATTAGCTAAATTGCTATAAGAAGCGGCGACATCAACATGCTCAGATCCTAGAAGCCTCTCGCGAATTTCCAGGGCCTTTTCATGATGATTCTTGGCTTCCTCCAATTTCCCTAAAGCACGATACACTCTACCTAAATTGTTGCAAGAATCAGCAACATCAACATGTTCAGATCCTAGACGATTCTTGCGAATTTTGAGCGCCTTTTCATAAAGGATTTTGGCTTCTTGTAATTTGCCTAAATCATGATACACATTAGCTAAATTGCTGTAAGAAGTAGCGACAATAATATGTTCATAACCTAAACGATTTTCGAGAATTTTCAGCGCCTTTTCTTGAAGGTTCTTGGCTTTTCGAAATTGTCGTAAATTACGATACACAATAGCTAAATTGAGGTGACACTGAGCGACATCAACATGTTCAGATCCAAAACAATCCAAAAAAATTTTTGTGGCCTTTTCAAGATGACTCTTGGCTTCTTTAAATTTTCCTAAACGACGATACACTAAACCCAAATTGTTGTAAGAAGCTGCCACATCAACATGTTCAGATCCAAGATGATTCTCAAAAATTTTTAGCGCCTTTTCATACAATTCCTTGGCTTCTTCCAGATTCCCTAAATCACGATACACATTAGCTAAATTGTTGTAAGAAGCAGCAACATCAACATGTTCAGATCCAAGACGATTCTCGCGAATTTTCAGCGCCTTTTCATGATGATTCTTAGCTTCTTCCAAGTTCCGTAAGTCATGATACACGGTACCTAATTTGTCGTAAGAAACAGCGATGTCAACAGCATTAGGAGGAAACAGTCCTTTTGATATCTCATGTTGCTTTTCGTGATAATGCTTTGCTTTCTCTAACTCGCCAAGCTTAAGAAATAAGTCACCACAGTAATCATAGATACCATCGGTCGAAATGTTGTCCTCCAAGCCACTCCAAACTTGAAAAATCGCTTTTTGAAATGTAAGTGAGAGCTGATACTCACAATGCTCGCAGAGAATACGTCCAAAACGCATGTAGATCTCGGAAATCTCATCTCGTTCAAAAAATGTAGAAATAACAATCAAAGGGTCGTCTTCTTTAACCATTTGTTCACTGCGAGAAACAAACGCCTTCAAGTGTCCAACGGACATTTTAGTGCCAGGTAAGGCCTCAAAACTAGTCAGAGCTTCAAGAACACATCGAAATGGGTTTTGATCATCGACGCGTCTTCCTTTGTTGAGATGACCAAAGCCAATTGTTTTCTTTTCGTAAAGTATTTTGATAGCATCATGGACAACGCGATGTACACGAATATCTTCATTTCCTGAAGGAAGAAACAGCGAACATTGATTTACTGCAATACATATTTCTTCTTCATCAAGATCTTTGTCAATCTTCTGGTTGTAAATCACAATCATATCACGTGGTAGTGGTTCAAACGAGATCCACGAAAAAAATTCAAAAGTGTTTTTCAAAATGGCATTATTCTCAATACTTTTTTCAACAGCTAATAAGACTGCTGCAGACATAGTTGAGTTGTAAGCTGCGTTAATACCAAGAAATTGTTCCTCTGTGAAATCTCTTTCTCCTTTTTTCAGTGTTAATAAATAATCTGTCCAAGAAAAGTGATAATTTGATGATAGAGCTTGTTTTACGTATACTGCAGCCGCAGCCAATGCCAGTGGTTGACGATCCAGTCTTTCTGCTACTTCATGTAACAACGGATCATTTTTTTTAGTTCCTGACAATAATGAAAGCAATTCACAACATTCGCAGTTGCTCATTCCGCCGCTCAGCTCTATATGTTTCGTAAGATCGCTGTCAGGAGGGATAGAAGTCTTGTTCTGAGTTGTTATGATGATTTGACCATTACACCAAACTCCTTCAGCAGTCTGTGGCAGTAAAGGCGATATTTGGCTAAGGTCTTCTACATTATCGACTATAAGTAACCATCTTGGCCAATTCTTAATTCTTGCAGCTAGCAGAAATCTTAAATCTTTGATCTTTTCTTCCATTGGTTTGTTTGCCCTCAGAATATTTTCCAAAGCACTTTCATCGCAATTTAGACGTCTGCAAAATTCTTCATAAGAGTAAAGAAGAGAACTTAAATTTTTAGCGTTCAACGTCATTACAAATGTTCTTTCTGTTTGCCAATTTACCCCTATTTTATAAATACGCTCACAAACTTGGCTAGCCAGTTGAGACTTTCCACTTCCAGGATTCCCAGAAATATAAAAATTTGTCAGTTTTTCCTCGTTTTTCTTGTCATCAAGATATTTAATAATTTCTGAAATCTTCTCCTCTCGATAAACAACATCATGCGTAGGCCTGGGAGGGAGGACATGAAATGAGTTGTAACGGTTTTTCTCAGTGACCATTTTTCGAATTTCATCAGTAGAAAGACCAAGAATCTTAAAAGAATTTTCAACTCCAGTAACTAAGTTTTGAAACTCAGAATCAGTTAATTTTCCTTCTTGGACATGCATTATTTCATTTCGTATTTCTCTTAGCTTATCAACTTTATCTTTTACCATTGGATTAAGGCTCATTTTACCAATGGAGTTGGAGTAGAGAATTGCATCAAAGAGCACCGAACAATCCCACTCACTCGTATTGCCATTTTTATATTTTGTTAAATAATCTTTTGCTTTAGGTCGTGATTTTTCCCAGTGATACAATTGCTGACCACTTGAGTTGGTGTCATCCCATGCTCCGACCATAGCTTGGTAGCGAGTGTTCCATTCTTGTTTAAAAACTCTCCTTAATCCCTTGCTGGTTATGTCTGTAACAATCTTTCTCATACAACTGTAGTTTTGTTCTTGGTCATGTTCCCATGGCAACACGTTGGACATTATTGTTCCCGTGCAAAATCTAATATCGAAAAATATTATTTTTAGCAGCCAGGAATCGACATTGTATTTCAACATAAATTAAGACATGTAAATTTTACTCTTCAAAAACGATGAAGAGCAAAAGGGACTTCAAAACAATGTTATTTCTACTTTTTTTTCTTTAGTCCTCTCAGGAATAGCCGCGCTATGTTTTCTCGTTTATGCTTGCGTTGCAAGTAAAAACCATGCAGGTTTAAGGATTGAAGCACTCCGTAAAGGCCCAATTACACGGGCGATTTTTTCTGCGACTTTTCTCTTGGTGAACAATGTGATAAAGTGTACAGGGTGTAAAAAAAAACGCAATCCAACTTTAAAGCTTTATTACCGAAATAATATAATGCATGTCAAAGTGATATGTGTCTACTGAGAAATGGTGGCTACGCTAATGATTGTAATCAAGTTTACTGAAATTTTAATTCGCTATCTCAAATTTTAAATTCTCCGATTCCTATTACTCAAAGTAACACTACTCACTCATTTCAAGTTCAAATTTAACAAACAAGCAATTCTTATAAAACTGAATAGGGCAGCAATCAAACAGTGGATATATTAGCCTTCATCAATTTCGCCACTTTCTGAATTTTTCATTTGAACGTAGGATTGCGTTTTTTCATACACCCTGTATATCTGGCAAATATGCTTGGTCCAACAATTTTGCCGATGCCCTTGCCAGTCAACCTACTTGATCACATATACGTTAAGAGGAGAAAAATCGAAGCCAAAATCGCCCGTGTAAACGGGTCTTCAGTCGTTCGCAAATTCTAAACAGTAAAGACTATCATAGTGAACAAAAATAGAAGTAGTGAAAATTTAGCATTCATTAAAACGACGCAAAGCTAGCAGGTTTGCATCTTTGTACCGGCTTGAAAGCTTGCTACTATACAGAGGAATAAATTGTAATTAGAGTAATACAGTATTATTGCACTCGGCATAAAACATAAGATAGAATAAAACCAAGGTGTAATAGCAGTCAATGGGAAATTTGTTATTATGTTTACACATTAAGTAGCTGATTACATGCGCTGGGCTAGCCCGGTTTTGTCATGAAAATATTTCCTGGTTGTTAAAACAGTATTTGAATTAACTTTGGAGGCAGTCTTGGGCCTAGTGCATTCTGAATGGTATTTCCAATTTTACGCAAGCGTTGAAGCGGTAATAGCATGCGAAAGAAACAGTTCAGCCCGGTTAACTGGGCTAGTCCGACCCATGCAATCACCCCATAAGTATCTTTATGCTTTTCGTTCTTGCACATCAGATCTACTTTTAACTTTTAGCTTAAAATTCTGCATGCTAGATGTTGCAATTTTACGCAGCTAGTTCAGTGGGCCCGTGTTAAGTAAAGTAGTGTCTGTACCCAGTTGTGGGATATTTTGGGTTAGGGATGAGTGTTCCCTAGCCATTTTATTAATTCTTTCAAAACTATTAGACACAAACAGATATTAATAACTCTAAAGCTTTACGAATTTGTTAAAATTATTCTGGCCACTGAAAGTGAGAACACAAATAACGCCAACACTCCCAAAACTCCACGTGGTCACGTAAGCTCGATGCAGCATGGGGAGGAGACAGGATTTCAAATTGCCAGAGATCTTGACTCGCCAAAGACACTGACGTGAATGACTGCCAACTACTTAGGATAGCTTTTTATCGTCATGGGTAATCATTTACTGATGGGTCACTCGGGTTTATGCAATGTTATTTCAGTCTTTGGCAATTTATTATTTACGGAAACGGTTTTCCTAGTCCTTTTATGCTATTTACATAATCTTATCTGCTTTATCATAGAGTGCGGGAAAAGCATAAAGTCCCTATTTGAACCAAATATTTCATATATATCTTCTTCCTTCTAACGTAACATATGCAAAGTCCTTTTTTTACGATGTGAGCTAAAATGGGTCAGAAGAAATGTTCATACCATATGCGCAAAGAATTCCAGGGTGAACTTCCCTTGACCTATGAACAATACTACTTTTTTCTTTTGCTTCGAAATTTTAAAATAGTTATGTGGTGATAGACATTGCATGCATTCATTGTTTTAGGTGGTTTCTTATCATTGTCATATTTACTCTTTATTTACCACTGTTTTTTGTCTAAAACCTATTTTTACATAGTTTCTTACATTATAAAGTGACCATATCTGCCCACAAGAGTAAATTATGAGTTTATAGCTTTAATAGTACGCCCAAGTTTAATCAGTAGTTGTCTTGTCGTGTTTGTGTAAAGTTTTGCTAGGTTGGTACGAGAGTGTTCATAACAATAATAATAATAACAATAAAAACTTTATTTCAGTGTCCAGCTTATTTAACTTTTACAGCTAATTGGTGACACTATGTATCTTAAAATTTACAATAAATTATAATGTGTAGGTATATTATAAACTATATAAGTACTGTATAAGAAAGATAAGCGTATCTGTTCACTCCCTGCACATTTCGCAGCAGTTGGAGTTGTCCAGCAAGCTCTCTATGTCTGTTTTACGGACTGCTTTCTTGAAACTGATTAGACTGGGCAATTTCTTAACATCGTCATTCAGTTTTGTCCATAGCATTGGTCTTCAGTAACGTAAAGAATGTTTACCATATTTGGTAGTGTTATTAGTATTATATCTAGGTAAATTGAAATTACTATTACGTAGGGTGTATGGTGATTGTTTTAGACTAAAAATTTCGTTAAACTATTCGGTGCGAGTCTGTTTTTAACTTTGTACATGTAAGTCACAATATCCTGTAGCCTTCTATTGTATAATGGGGAGAGCTCTGCCATCTTCAGTAGTGTTCCATACGAGTATCTCTTTGTTCTATATAAACTGCTTGTAATGCACGCTCCTGGACACGTTCAACTCTCGTCTATCTGACGCTTTGCAGAAATGCCAGACTTTGTGACAGTATATGAAGGAAGGAAGGACAGATGTTTTATAAATTGTCAGTTTAGCTGAACACGGTATTAGATTACATAATCGAGTTAGTACTCCAAATTAGTAGTTATAAAATGAGTGATTCTGTCCTACCACCCCCCCCCATTTTTTCGAGGCATAAAAAATAACGAGCTCAAGATTTTTTCACCAGGTGGTCAAAAAATTTTCACGAGGTGGTCAAAATATTTTCACGAGGTGGTCAAAAAATTTTCACGAGGTGGTCGAAAAATTTTCACAAGGTGCTCAAAAAATTTTCTCGAGGTGGTCAAAAAATTTTCACGAGGTGGTCAAAAATTTTCACCTCATAAAACATAACGAGGGGTGGTCGTGGTCTTTTTTAAGATGTTATTTTATAATGTCCCCAAGGCAAAGTATGAACTCCATCTTTTAAAATATATCTTTTATTATCGAAAGGACTTAGAGCTAATTTTTCTATGGTTTCTGTAAAAAGATTATGATCATAAGATCTTATATTACTCATTTTTCTGGAAAGTTCTTTTTTTGTTTTCAGACAATCTTTATAATGTTTATGTCTAATTTCATTTTCTATAATAGATTTTTTAATGCCTTTACATTTTTTTATTTCAGAGTCTTTTTTATTTTCTTCACGTTCTAAAATATAACTATAACATTTAGATCTTAGTCCGATCAATTCTTTTATATTTTTTCCTATACATTCATCCTTAAACATGCCTAGAACTTTTTTATTAAGAACCCCCGTCTTTCCGATGAATTTTCTTTTTATGTAAAAACTTGCTCCAGGATCGATTTCAGAGGTATCAAAATGTTCTTCTAAATCTTTTGAGATGTCTTTATAAAAATCTTCCGTTGTTATTTCGTAACATAAAGAGTCTGTATCCGTGAAACAAAGTTGAGCATTATTACCATATTTTTTCTTAATGTAATTATAATGGAAGTCGAAAAATTTAATCTTAGATATGTCTAAGATACTCATCCCAACAAAAATAGGCTTATTTAGATAAATATTCTTTTTGTTTAAATGAACTGAGATTAAGTTTTTAGTAAAGATTTTACTTCCTTTATAAAATGGTTTGTTAAATTGTTTTTGTGCCTTTTTTGGATCTGTAAACAATTTTAACTCGATTCTTTTTCTCACATTCTCCATCGTTTTTCCAAACACTGAGTTAATCATTAGTTTAAAAAAGTCTTTCTCGAAATTATTCTTTGATTTTCTTCTGAGCTCTGTATTTAATAAGATGTAGGGCTCCATCCAGTTACTTTCTTTAAACTTAATGCCTTTATGAACCTCTTTTAAAATTAGTCCTTCTGATAAATAATAACGTAATGCTTCCTGATGTACGACGTAGTTTTTTTTAGAACTTAAAGTGGACATTAATTTTTCTGATTTATTTTCGGGGGCAAGAGGAAGATCTGAAAAATGATCGTGTAGATGTTCTGGAACATCTAAGTCTACTTCTAAAATACATCCTTCGTCTTCTTCGAAAAGTTTCCAATTGTTTTCTAAAATCATTTTTAATTCTTGCCCATTCATCCACTCGAAACCATGAGTAGGTAATTTTTTACTCATCGCCCAACCATACAAGTTGTTGGCGTCGAGATAACTAATAAAACTAGATTTTTTTCTGGATTATATTTTTTTAGATACTTATGATTTGCGGTTGATTTTCTTTTTGTTATAACCGATACTCCTCCTCTAATTCCTTTCTCTATTAAAAGAAGCATATCGATGTCATGAAGAAGCTCTAATTTAATTTTTGTCTTTTTAAGTAATGCATTCCATGCGAGTCTGGGACAAGTAAAGTACCATGCTGGATCGAGCTTATAATATTCAAGACAAACGTTTCTAAACTTTTCGAATACTTCGCAAAGTAGTAACACGTCTGTCTTTTGATAAAGTTCTTGGTACTCACCTAAATTTTTTATTTTAAAAAAATCCCACACTTTTTTAGCGTGTAAGTAGTCTTCTTTTGAAATATGAGAATTATTTAATTTTGAGTAAAATTCTTTTTTTAAAGGAAGACGATCATATAAAAGTTTTTCTTTTTGATCCAGAAATTCGTAAGGAAAAACAACTTTTTGTTTAAGTAGCTCAATATCTTCACAATTAAAGTATTTTTCTAGAATAGGATGTTCATTTAAGTTATTCGCAAACTTTTTTAAACTCGAGCTCATAAACTTAAAACTATCTACAAACCTTAAGTCACGTTTTATATTAATTATTTTTTTCGGATTTTTTTTATCAAAAAAGTTATTGACGATAATTTCTTTTGTGAAACTTATATACTTTTCTTCTGACTGAGCAATACAATTTAAATCACCTTCGGACACGCCTACGTTTTTAATAAATAAGTGAGAGTCGTAACTTGAAAGATTATGAATAAACACTGGGATAAATTTATTTTTTCTATAAGTACATTACAAGTTTCATGAGCTGCTCCTCTAAATTTTCCCGTGTTGTGACAATGATCGCGTACTTTTTTATCTTTAATTTCTTCTTCACAAATGTGACAAATGTTAGTTTCTTCATAAGCTTTTTTATCCTCCTCAGTAAAGATCGTTTTTCTCGGGTATTTTGTTTTTTCGTATATTTCTTTAACTAGTTTTTCTAATGTTTCGACAAATACTTTTGACACGTCTTCTCCATCGTCTAAGTGGGAAATATACCTCGAATTAACTAGTTGTTCGTGAAAGGACTTTAAATATAACCCATATCCACTTGGAATATGTTTTTGATAAAGAGTCGAGCTCTCTTTTTTTCGATTAATTGAATGAAGATAGCATTCAAAATCAGCATAAATAACAAAGGGAACTTTTTCCTTATGATTATAATTTTTAAATTGTACTAAACTTCCTTCATGCGGCATTATAATTTTTGAAGGCTCGTGTTCAATTCAATATTTTTCATGTTCTTGAAGAAGTTCTTTCCTTCCAAAATAAGAAAAACATCTAAAACAAATGAACTTTTTAGTTTGTCTCTTACTTACTTGACCTCCTATAAGTCTACTCATATTTTTAATATAGGTGAAATGTTTATCTTCTAAAAGAAATAGATTTATAACTTTTTTTGACTTACTAATTTTTGCTTCTTTTGAGAGTTTTAATGGGATGACTTCTTTATCACGATGTCCAAAAACATTAATACAATATGGATTTTTTTTTTCAAAAACCTCGATGTTTTGAAGAGTAGTAGGAAATTTTACTTCTTCCCAATTAAGTTCTTTTGAACGGTTTTTTAAATATACCGTAATTCTTCCTGGATTTTTTTTATTATGATTTCCATATACTCCTATACTTACGGCCCATTTAAAACACTCATCATCATTATTTTGCGGATTAATAATTGCCTTTTTATTTTTAAAAAATGATGGTAATTTAATAAAACTCGTTCTATCTTTAGGTGTAAAATTTGTTACGCTTATTTCAAAATTTACTATTTTTTCTAAGGTCCATCCTGAACCTTTTTTGCGATACTCAAAAAATGAATTAAGTACTTTCTTTAACATTTTAAAAACGATCTCTTTAACATTTGTTCCTTTAAGAAATATTTCTTGTCTCGATTTAAAATGACCAAGATCACTATTTTTAACTTCTCCTGTTGCTGGATCTATTAATGTCATAATGCAATTGAGAGTAAATTGAACTTTTTTGTTTATTTCTTTTAAAAACTCGTTAATTTTTTGTGAAATATCCTTAAGAAAATCGATAACGTCTAAATTTTTATCTATGTCGGAGATAACATATTTTTTTACTTTTCCATCGAGAGCAGAACTACGTTCTATAATTTTATAGGTATTTTTCTTTACTTCTTTATTTAATTCTAGTAAGTTAGTGAGGCCCCCCGTTCTAAGATATTTTTTTAGTTTAAATACACTTTTTTTCTTGTATTAATTCTCTATTTTGTTTTAAAACTATTTTTTTATTTTTGTTAAGTTCTTTGGTTTTTAAAGTAAATATTTTTAACTTTTGTTGTTTTATATTTTTTTGTCTTCTCCTTAATTTATTAAGGTAGACGTTGTTGTTTTTAATTTTTTTTTATTTAATACTTGCTTATTTTCATCAAGAAAAAGATGAGCCTCTTTTTTTGTTTTAAAATCTTTTTTTAAAATTTCATTAATATTCGCAATAGCATTTTTTTTAATATCTTTTTTAGAAATAGTTTTGGTCACTCACTCATTTATTATACAATAAAAAAATAAAATAAAAAAAATATCGATTTTTTAAAAGGCGGCTATTTCTGCCACAATACATGTAGAAAATAAATGTGTAAATAATAATAATAATATTTACACATCTTCATGTTAAGAGCTTTTATTAATCTTTACACTACGTGTTAAAGCCCTTTTCCTAAAATCCATCCTCCAACAATTCCAGAGATCCCCATCACGATATGTTGATATTCTTGCATCTCTTTACTAGGTGTGTAGTAGTCTTCTATCTTAGGTTCTGGGGTCCATTCTAAACGTGTAGAGTCCAACATTTTTTTAAGTTCTAAATTTTTATTAGTAGTATTTATGTCTCTACTGGCGTCTGATAATTCTTGACATAAATGGGCTTCTTTATTCTTCCTCGCTACTGCTTTTTCATACCATGCTTCTTTATCTCTGGCTAATTTCTCCATGGCTAAGTTATGTCTATCCATTTCTTTCTCATAACCATTATGATTAAGTTTAGAAAATAAAAATCCTGCTCCAGCAAAAGCAACTGCGTTAAATAATCCTCCAACTATCATAGAAGTCATTTATTTTTCTATTTTTTCAGGTATGCTTTTTTTATCTTCGAGATATTTTACCAGCACGCTTCCTAACAACATGGCTCCAGCCAATTTCAAAGTCCCTTTAATATTATCTGGAGTGCCTAAATTTTCTCCGAGAATTTTTTTACTTGCCATAGAAATCCCCACGGCAGACAAAGTTAAAAGTCCAGCATCATAAATCTGATTAACGTAGTCTTTTGAGGTACTCATTTAATATTATAATAATAAAAAAAAATTTCATCATCATTTAAAAAAAATTTCCCACGGCTGCTCAAGGCTATTTCTTCATCATTAGAAAAAAAAAATTAATAATAATAATAATAATAATAATGATAATAATGATAATAATAATGATAATAATAATGATAATAATAATAAAAATAAAATGATTAAACATCCACACGATCATCTTCCTAATTATGTTTACATACTGAATAAACAACTTATAGATAGAATTAAAGCAGAAAATCTAGATAAACCTATAGATTTAAACGTACTTTTAGAAAAAATGATAAAACGTAAGATGCCTCCATTGTCCACAAAACGTGAGGCTTTACTTGAGTTACAGTTGGAAATTCTTGATGAACTTGATCGGTTGGAAAAAGAATTTTTTTCTACTCATGATGATCCAATCGAATTAAAAATTATATATATTTTAAAATCTGACACCGAAAGATTTTTAAACTTCGTCTTCACAACATCAATCGAAACTGTCTAAAAAAAACTTGCTTTGTTGTTATTTTATCCTCTTTCGACTCAAGCTTTTGTTGTGGTTGCGGTTCTTCTAAAGTTGAAGCTTCATTTTTTTTTATTTTATTTTTAAAATTATGATGCCGCATACTCCAATAGATAACACCTATACTAAGTAAAGATATTATGATGGTAGATGTTGAAATCATCTCATTAAAACTTTTAAAACTAAACCAAGAAAAAATATTATCTTCTTCATTATCTTTATTAAGTTCTTGGAGGGCTTTTTGCTTTTTTCTTTCTTTAGCTTCTTTAGCTTCTTTAGAAATAGCTGCAAGTCTTTTTCCAGCTTCTATTTTTCGCGGATCTTTCTCTTTCTTTTGCGTAGTAACAATATTATTTTGTGAGTTTATTTTATTATTTTCTTGCTCAGGGTTATCTATGACGTTGTTCTTTTTACTTGAAATTTGCTCATTTTTATTATCCATTTATTTTAAGGAAATTTTAAGTAAAAAAATGGTTACTGCGTTTTTGTTCAAAAATCGACCAAGCACTATTATTCGTATTAAGTTCTTGGAGGGCTTTTTGTTCAAAAATCGATACCCTTCTTCCAATACAAGGGTAGCAAATTGCTACGCTTCTTCCAATACAAATGTTGTGTTTTTAAGTGCTTGTATCCACAATGATCGAGAGACAAGACTCATTCGATATATCAACTCCACCCGTTTTTTTGAACATAACACTCATAATTTTTATCCCGTTTGTCATTGGATGTTTATCCTTAAGCCTAAAAACTACGCTTAGAGGAACGATTAAATTATTAGCAAAAATTATATTATCTCGGATGGTAAACTCTACTATATCGTAGGATTTTATGACATCGCTATCTAGGTATAAATTAAGAACGTATTTTAAACTAAAAGTTGGTAGGGGAGCATCCGTATCAAACGTATGTTTAGTCAATATTACTTTTGTTTCATCGTTAATTATTCCTGGAAGATAAATAATACTATTGGGGTAACCTCCACTTGGATTAACAGGATGTCTCCATGTAGAACTAGGAGCTTTGTAATAGAAATCATATAGAAAA
>JAODVQ020100203.1:0-16926 GCA_025400075.2 Phenganax stokvisi
ATATATATGCTTTAAATAGCAGATCACAATGAAATGAATATTACAGCTCAACGTCTTTATAAGTACTCTATTTTGATTTGTTGCCAAAACTTGGTAGAGAAAGAAAGTATATACAATGAAATCATTTCAATATAATGAGTAAATCCCAATATCAATAGAAAGTACTCAATCTCTTAATTCTTTCAAGGGAACAATTGTTTAAGTGACAATCAACAGCTTTGCGCTCTAGGCAATTAAATCAAAATACACAAAACTGCAGACAATTGTCTGACCGTATTTTTGCCACAAGATGTCCTTCCGTGGATTAAAAATGCCTTGTCTTACAATCACAAAGTATCACCATATAAACCTTTCAGTATCACCATATAAACCCCCAACAGTTAAACCAACATACTTTGGCCATACTATTTGTTCAGAACTCAATGACATGCCATTTTCGGAAGCAGACAGTTTAATTATAATATTCTCCATAATACAAAGGACTGTGACATGCATGGCAAATTACCTGGCATTTCGTAAGGATAGCTTGATTCTCCTTGTCTAAAGGGACTAGGAATGTCATCCCCAGGTGTTTGCCTGTAGTTGGCCGGGAATGATGCATTTGTGGGCATCGAGCTTTCTTGGGAAGAAGAGTGGTAAGGTGGGGGCATTCTCGGGTGCATAGGAGGCCATTCACTGTGTCGGGGCACCAACACTGGAGGCAAAACTAAACAAAAAATTCTCCTACATTCTAGCGTTCTCAATGCGTCATAAAAATGAAGACTATCAGAGCAATCACTTTAAAAAAGCAGCACTTTAAAAAAGATGACAATAAATATAGTATACTCCTTTTAGAACTTCATAAAACAATAGACACTGTAATTACTGATATTTTTCATATAACAATTGAGACGTGAGACAAAGAAAATTAAAAATGTCAAATTAGCCTGTTTTTTACTATAATTTCAGTGTTAAAATTTACCTGGACTTTCAACGCGACGATAGTGATACGGATTCACACAAACTTCTTTTTGCTTCTTGCCAAAAGCGTATTCACAGATGTCGAGAGGTTTCAGCTCATGATGGCTCTGCAGATCTGGCCATCGCCAAACACGACAGTAAATAACGTGAGGAAGACCTTTCCGATGCGAGACCTGAAGCCTTCCATCCAAACTTCGAGCAATTGTTACGCACTTTGCCGGCACATTTGGGTTCGATAGTGCCTTCTCCAACTCTTCTAAAGCACCCTTGTTCTTTTTTAGTTTTTTTACGAGTGACTCTATGGCTTTTTCAGCCCATTTTTCTTCTTCGTCGCCTTGTTTCCAGCCCAAGAGTCGTTTAACAGCTGGCGACGCAAACGCAAACAATGAAGCCATATCTGCTTTAAAATAACGCAACAAACGTGTTAAGTTTTATAGCAAATAATCAAACCAATCTGATAAAGAAACGAAGAAATCCTCATTAAGAATAAGAATTTAATAACGCATTGTGTCCTAGAAGTATTCCTTGTTAAAATTTCGTGTTTCTTCAAGTATGTTTACGTTCTAAACAAGATTCTAAAGGCCATCTTCCACGCACAAAGTTCGCCAATAAAAATGACTTATATTTTTGTTTTCATAAATCAAAATTGCTTCGTACCTTTGACTGAAGACCGTTGGACGTTTTCGCTGAAATTATCGACCAAACTGTGGCTAATTTTCAAGACTGAAGGAGCTAGACTTACTCACTGCCAGTGTTGTTTCTTGTCTTGAGTATGCATGACGTCACGGAGACGGCGCCGAAATGTCTGGTGAGGTATGAATGCTCTCATCAGGGGGTTAACTCAATATCCTGTAATGACAAAAAAGACCTTGAATAAAATATTTTATAATTTTTATTGCTCTGCCAATGGACTATCACGGATCTGTTCGTGGTGCAATTGTGTGGAGAAAACTCATCATTGTATAAAGTGGTGAGCACGCAATTTAATTCATTGCATGGCAAAGCAACGATTGGTAGGCTAATGTAAAGCAGCGCAAGGTAATTTGAACTTGGATCCGTTCACCCAGTAATCCCTCAAATGCATCCTGAAAGAAAGTATTAGCCTGTGAAGCAGTCGCTTTGTTTTATGGTTACTCAGAATCACGCAACGAAGAAAAACAGGATGAAGAAGAACAGAAGATGAAGGCGGCAGAAAATCAGGGGGGAGGGAAATGAAAGGGGCGTCGTCCTGGTTTTTTTTCGTGCGTGATTCTGAGTAACGCCAAATAAAAAAACTGCATGCTACACACAATTGAAACAATTTGAAAATATAGTCATATGAAACAAATATTTTATGAATCGTCATTTTTTATGCAATCAAAAGCATTGGAGCCTGAGGTCTGACGGAAATACGTCAAGTGCCAACATCTCAATTCAATCACGTGGTTAATATAATGAAAAAGATGAGATTGGAACCGGAGAGGAATACAAGATAAGAATTCACACGAGAACACCCATAGACGTCCCAGGAATAATGAGGTTCATTTTCATTAGATTTCACTCGCAACGTTTTATACACGAGGACGTGTCCTTTTTCCATGTATCCCTATCCGAGCCAGTCATACTACTACCTGGTTCTATCACATTTGACTAACCACTGAAGCACGTGTTCTTTTTTTTATTTGCCACTTAAAAGTTAACCTAACCTATACGAAGTTATCGAAACCCAAATATATTTACGATTATTTCGAAATCGTAAAAGTAGTTTTCCACTTCAAACGTACAGGATAGCGTGCTCATTATTTTGTGAGTACTAGAGTACAGCTAATGACTTCACTTCAGAAAAAAATTCCGCTGCAGAGTACTGTGTAACGGTCAAAGTGAAAGCAGCCTTGATACAATTTGCTACTCGAAGATCTATCCCAAGTGGAGTGCTGTCTTTAGCCCACCTCGTACCAGTCATGTACGCACAGACTATCTTTAAAAAAGAACAAAATCTGCAAACTGGAAATCTGCAAATTTATTCTTATGATATTACTGCATCCAGCAGTGAACATGTTACAAATCAAAAAGATTCAGTCTAGCACGAGATTTATACTTATGATATTACCGAAATAAGAATTTCGCAAAAATTAATACTAAACATTAACACAAATTTCTAAAACTCACATTAATATGAAGTTCATCGTTAAATTCCTAAAATGAGGCACATATTTCTCGAGACAACACTTTTTCCCAGCCGGCAAACGAAAGGCTGGGGTAGAAAACCGAATCAACACAAGATGTATGGACCGTCCGAATTAGCGCCATGGAACAACTATTACTATAGCTGAATTCACAAACCACATATAATATGTTACCACATAAAAATACGATTTATTTTATTTAAATGATACATATATAAACTGTCAATTGTTAGTATCACTATTACTAGAGATTTTCCAAACTCCTAAAATGTATCGTAGCCGGATTAGTACGAGATCCTTGCCCATTTGAAGCCAGCTCCAGAAAGGAATCATTTTAGATCCTGCGAATGAAAACTTTTTTAGTCTAGCAAGAGTTTGCTACAGAATACAAAACAAATGCAAAATACGTTATCAACTAAAAAATTTCAAATTGAAAAAAAGCTGACAGTTTTCTGAATGGCTGGGGCCGGTTGTATAAAACCGTTGTCAACGTTAACTACAGTTAAGTAGGAATATCAATCAACCAGAATCGCCTATTCAATATTTAACTACTTTTTAATTACAGGATTGTAGTTAAAACGTAGTTAAAAACTTTATGCAAACGGCCTCTGGGCCCTGGCCTTCTCACAAACCTAAAGATCGGTCTTTACACAAGCTAACCTCTCGAGATAATATTCTTATCACTTTCAGACATATGGTTTTCACCGTTTTCAATGCCGAAATTGCTGCTTCAATTCGCTGTTTTGCTTTATAATAAATACGTGAACTGTTCACACAGTCTTATCAATTGACACTGCAGTTTTTAAAATCAATTTAGCAGCACAGCTGTGCAGGCTACTGTGCCCGACTGTAACTACGAACTAATTAACATTATTAAAACCGGGCAAACTGACCTAGATTACTATTTATTTCAAATGGATAAAGTCTGCTGAGTGCTGGTAAACACCTGAACTAATTGCATTCGCATTAATTACTCAGATTAGCATTCCAGCGTTAATTAAATTTTTCTAAATCTATTGAGGGGTGCTAAGACCAGAAGGGGGCGCTAATTCGAATTTTTCGTATATTCCTATAGTATTTTCTACATTTCTTACCATCAATTTCTTGCCAATTAACTGCCACTTCAGTGACAGGAATATTCAATTTCTGTGCAATATACAGCAACTCGACATCAAAAGCCCTAAAACGTTTTGATATTTTGTTCATGTACGTAGAAAGCACAGTCTTAAAGCAAGAACAATACATACGCAACGCACACGTTTTTACATTCTTTTAGCCATCTGGGGCCGGTTGTTCAAAGCTGGGTTTGCGTTAACCCTAGGTTAACGAAACGTTTGAAGCGAAGTTTTTAACGCTTATTTACTAACTTGACAAAATTTTTCCACAAAGCTAATCTATGTAAAAAGATGCCTTTATTTGCAAAGTTTTGAAACAAATGGACATACAGAAATGCACAAACCAAGCGGCTGGTTAAATTTTAACCCAGGGTTAACACTAAACCAGCTTTGGACAACTGGCCCCAGGAGACATTAACCTGCACGTTACTCGATTAATCATATCACCACAATTAAACTCTGCTCCTGTGAATAAGTTTTATGTCCCCTGGCCTTCAGTTAAATTTATCGAGGGGCAAAACAGTGAAATCACTGGCTATCACCTACACTTTCAGAAAAATTACCATGAATCACAAAGAAAATAAAAAACTCAACAAAAAATAATAAAATAATTAAATTACAGTCATTTGAAAAGTCAAAAATCGAGGAGTTTTTGTGAAAAATTATAAAATAGAAACAAAAAATCACGAAAAATCGAAAAATCACAGGAAGAGTCAAGTGGCTCTTATCCAGTAAATTTTTTAGAGTGATTGTCCCACGAAATTTATATGGTAATTACACCCAGGGATCAGGCAACTCGAACCAAGTCAACGTTTCGTTATTCTTTAGGAAGGGGAAAGCAAGCAATGTGTTAAAATATTGTACAGCAGTTGCATGGATTTCATGCTTTGATCACCGCACTTTAGATTGCCATCGCGTTGCTGTAAAAAACTATCTTAACTTCAGATTCATGTTCACGGTAATACACTTACCATCTTTCAACGTGCATCGAAGTAAACGTTAATAAAGCAGCAGGTCTGGTAAAAAGTTTGAAACCACACTAGAAAGTTTATACAGTAAGAATATACATATGAAACAACAATACCATGAAAGCTATGCATCCAAAAACCATTGTACCTTAAATTGGCTGTTATGAATTGATGTATACTTTGTCGCCTGGGTTTTAATGTCTTATGGCCGGTTTACACCATTAACGTTTCTGTGATCAAAGTAGGAAAGAATCACATGGAAATTCTATGTTCTGAAAAATTTGGAAGAAATATCGGAGTGAAGTACGTAGTTCAGTGTTGAGCACCGTATTAGTTCCTTAAATATTCCCAGCATATCCTAGAAAACTTAGGATTTACCTATCAGAAATTTCCAGTTTGATCACAGAAACTTTGACATTATAAACCGGGCCTTCGAGTAGTAGTTGATATAGTCACCTGCGTGTCACGGATACCTTTGACGCACAGAAACCAAACAAGAAAGTGAAAGCCATACATCAAAAGATTTCGTAGAAGCGTCCGCTAAGAATAAAGACAAGTGATTACCAGTCGGAAACAGCTAACTTAGATTTTGAGGTATGTAACACCACGTGGTAACACTTGAATTTGGATTGCAATGTTGACTGCACTATTGATGTATCAAAGTTGAACTGCCGTTTTTGGAGATGCAAAAACTCAGAAAAAAAACCCTGTGCAAATTGTCCGCTAATTAGAGGTTCGGCTGTCACTGTAGTTGAATAATTTAGTCGAACCATTAATTAGCGGACAACTTGGGGACCTCGCTGAGGTATCTGCTTAAAAGAGGTTATAATAATAGTACTTTGTTAATTGAAGAAGCGATTGGGACTGGACATATCTATCCGTTTAAAAGAGGTGCCCGCTTAAGAGAGGTGCTCGCTAGTAGAGGTTTGACTGTATTTCTATTTCAGAAAGAGGAATGCATGAACAACAAGTTTTTTTTGCCATTCATTCGTTAGGAAAAGCGTGTCCTCCAATATTAATGCACATGTTCCAAATTATTTTAATTAGCCATTATTTACGGGGTTTTCAACCAACTTAACCTGTTAAGTGCGTGTAAAAAGTACACGTAGCTGGAATGCAGCCCTTCGTGCAGAAAAACGCAATACAGACGAGGCGAAACGGTGCACATCTTTTCACATACATCTTGATAAATTTTTGCCCATATTTTTGTAGACCTCGGTTTGTATGATTCGCCCATCTTCGCTTTGGCAGACAGCACAAACATCGGCCTTGATTAATTCTTCATATTACGCTCAACCTCATTCAATTATTGTTCTACTCTTCGTTTAAAAAAATTCAAATATCAAGTTCGCCCAATATTTGTTTCAAAGGAGTCATTTTTGTTGTCGTGCATGACGTTTTCTCCCGCCTTTCAGCCTTGTCCCACGAGAGTCGCGTGCATGAAAAATGACGTCTTAGGGCGGATTTCCATTCAGTGCAAAATGTTGTGCGATCGGCATATCGCCATCGCTTTCTTTTGAAATGCGCGCTGTGAACCAGATCCAATGATATGCGTTCCGCTTGAGAGCTGACAATTAAAAAAAAAAGCGATTGCAAAATGTCGATCGCCCGACATTTTGCACTAAATGGAAATCCACCTTTAGCGCAAGATTTTACGAACTATTATGCGGTAAACTCTAAGAGACCTGGGGCCGGGTGTTCGAAAAGTGGATAGCACTATCCATAGGATAGTGAATTTTTCAGCGTTTATAAAATTGGACAAAAAATGTCGAAACTTCTATTTTGGTCTGTGATATAAATATTAGAGAATTGCATCAACCGACATCAGTCTCAAGTTTGTGCTATAACGATCAATGGGAAATTTACGAAGGCTACAAAAAATCACTATGCAATTCATAACGTTATCTACCTTTCGAATAACGGGCCCCTGGAACGATACCTTCGCCGCCATCTTTGAGGCCGCCTGTAGGTAAGGCCAGGTCACAGAAATGACCCTTTATATTTGTGTTTTAGAGCCGGTTAGGAGATAAATATTTTGTAGATAGATTGAAATTTCATGTGCCAAAACTTTTCAGGACGTCCAGTGAGATTTTAAAGTATTTTTGACTGCCAAAAATGAAAAACAGACGGATTATTGTTTTTATACAACTGATACCCTAGCAGTGTTCGTTGGTGCATGATGTAGAACATTTTGAACTATTCAGAAAGCCAAGTTTGAGTTTCTCAAGTCGAATCCCTCGCTTAAAATTTCTCTTTTTCTGGTCCTCTTTTGCACAAAAATAGGCTTTTTTCCTAGAATTTCCCACTCCTCAAGACTCGCCTTAGTCCTTTTGGAACTGAATATTTACCGAACATTAACAGCACGGCTCCCACCATTGACTTCAATTTGGCTTTACCCAATCATGGGGGTTTCCAAATTGAGTTATCGTTCCAGTTGTATTAAGTTTACTGCTATTATGCCGCACTAGCGCGGAATTAATCGTCATGTCCCACGCTTGTACGTCATACCCATCCAATACGACGATTTACTCCACGGCTTTTAGCCAATCAATTAACATCATTTTTTAAATGAATAATAATGAGTTTTACTGAATTTTCCGAACCATTTCAATGATATCATTAACGATGGTTATATTATATACTTACCTGAGCAACAGCTTCATCTTGGAGATGTGCCCTCGAGCCAACTGCTATAGCGGGTTCACTATCCTGAAATAAATTTTTAAAGCACCCAATAAAAGCTCCACTTCAATACTGACACAATACAACGGGCGAAATCGATGCAGAAGAAAACTACATAATTAGCGGGTAATCTGATGTTTCTACTTTGTTTCATGTAATAGAAAAAGAGCAAACCTCAAAAAAAGTGTCTATACAAAGCTTTTTAAAATGACTTCTCAACGTTGGACAGTAAGTAGGCTTAGTTCATTTGCTGCTCCGGCGTCAAGTCAAGTTTACTTCTGACAAACGCAAGAGGAAATAGTATTGCGAGAGCAAAAGTATTGAACAACCGGCCAGTGGCGTAACAGACCTTGAGGGGGCCCTTAGGAGAATTTTTCTCAGGGGCCCTTTCCCCTGATATGCGGTCTTGGGTTGTAACTGTAGTACATCATTTGTTCAAGTACGTTTGAATTTTCTAATGCTTTATGGAAGCCCTGTTTGGTCATCATGCAAAAATCCAAACTTTTTCGTAGGTTGCACAGCAGTATAGTGAGTACATATTCGCACATATTGAATATAGAACCATAGTACAAACCTTTCCATTGATAATTGTATGAAGACCATTTTGTACTTTTGTTAAATCTGAAAATTTTGTTGCTCCATCAGCATCAACCATGAGAAGTTGTTTGCCTCGAGAACTTAGCATCCCCTAATTCAGCAGCAGCGTATCATAAACACAACATTTATTATTTTTTAATTAAATGACATCAATAAAACAAAAATTTAACCCCAATTCAAACAGTATCGAGTTTGCAGGGTCTCAACATCAAGCGCAACCATTTCAAGACAAGTTGAGCGCTTAAAACTACAATAATAGCACTAGCACATGCACGATTAAACAAAAAGCATAAGTCTAAAAAGCTTCAAGAGTAAACACAGTTGCAAAAGGGCACAATTCAATGTGGTGACCTTGCGAAACTGGCCCCGGGTGAAAGGGGTCTTAAGCAACAATTCGCATCAATGCATGCAAGTTTAGTTAAAAATCGCATCATACCAATCGCAGGTGCAAAAACACATTCAACAATTGGTGGTTTTCAAGTATTAATTTGCTGGTGGACTTGAATCGGTAAAACAAAGAAATCTCAATAAATTGAACGTTTTGATTAGAGCCTCAGTCAATTCAGAGCAGACGAGAGTTGTTGGTCTCACAACTTTGGTCGTTTGTCTTCAATGCTTCACTAAATTTATTAAACACTTTATTCCAGTTAAAACAAAGTCAGAACACTCAAAAAATCTTCTTTTTGTTATTCCAAAACTTGAAATATCCTTTAGAATTATATTTCATTGATAAATATCGTCAACTCTCATCCTCATACGTAAGACTAAACATCGAAACTTTGAAGTTGTCCCCAAGCATAATTCATATGAAAACCAAAACGATCAATAGGTCACGAATATCACAAGAAGTCAAACTTTTCATGTCTCAAATTTTGCAAATCATTATGATAAATAAAGCAAAATTTTATTTACCAATCGAACAGCACCTCCTTTCCCTCTGTTCTTTGTCAGAGTTAATACTCTAACCAATTCAACTCCATGTTTTTTCACATATTTCATAGCAACCTGTGGCATACAGTAATTGTTGACAGTTTAAAGCTGCAAATTTTTCTCCTCATAGCGAATGTGATCGAGTAGGTTAACTGGCGAGTGCAGTAGCAAAATTGTTGGACCAAGTATATCCGTCAGTTATCCACTCTTTGACATCTTTCAACATGAGAAAAATCGCATCAAAAATCGCCCGTGCAAACGGGCCTTAAAAGCAAAATAATACCAACTGATTGGACCTTAGAGTATCGATCTAAAGAGTTGGTATGCTGGGTCGAGCAGAAATTTCTGTAATTTAAACTAGCTGGGCAGCAAGTTGGCACAAAGTACACAATATTAAAGCACTATTGAAGTAACGACACAGTTTCTACATTTTTAAAGTAATAACTAGATGGTTATTACCAAAACTAAGTGAATTATGTTTCAACTCAATACATACCTTTGTAGTTTTATCTGTGCTTCCATCATCAACAACAATAACTTCATAAGTAAATGATGGCTCACGTTTCTACAATATGTCAACAAGAAAAAATGACATATATGTTTGCTGACCCATTAAATGGGAAGAAGTTGCTCCTATTCAGTAAAATTACAAAACCGGGTAAAACAACTGAAGCTAACCTATAGTATGGCATAAATTGCCCCAGCATTCTCTACTGTAGTTATATATAATATATTTTACTTCTGTTTAGCATTAGACGATATTACATTTCAGAGCAAAGCTTCCGTCACTAAAGTGAATAACCACATATTGTTAGAATGAAAAAACATTGCTAACATTCTTACTTTTCTTTCCATCAAGTATTCAAACGCTTCATCTAACATGATTGGCACTGTGATTAAAAAAAATTCAAGGTTCAAGTTATTTTTGATGTATCTAATGTCTGATGAAAATCTATTGCCTAAATTCTTCCACATGCACACTTCCAGTTTGAAGCTTCCCCATGACTCTGCTGAGACAAGTCTTAAGTACTTTTACAACAGTTTGTTTTGTCTGCCAAGGTCTTTCAAAGAGGAAGGAGCTGAAGAAAATGGTTAGACTCAGTTTGGGCTCCAAGAGATATTTGCTTGTATCACAGTCTCAAGAAAACATTGCTTGGAAATGCAGGCAAAGTTTTCGTGTTTTATTTTTTTCACATTTGCACACCTGCACAATTGCTGACCACAATGTACCTTGTGTATAGTGACGTACCAAAGAGTAGAATTACTATATGAATATTTATGAGCATGAAACAAAAGAGCTTGTGCCTAGTCTTCTAACCTCAACATAAATTCTATACAATTGTTTAACCATTTAAATCCAGGACACAGTATTAGACAGTATATTCCTGTGAGTATTGCTGCACATAGCATCAAAAGTATTGATCTTTACTGTGCATATTACAAATGTGCTAATCTGGGACATCAGAAGAAATGCTTAGGTCAGCAGCATTAAGTTATCAGTTTACTGTCACCAACCAGAATTTTGATTATTTATGCAACAACTATTGCAAAACACAATTTAAACAGTGAAAGATAGTTTGGAGATCATGTGAAATGTCCAGGAGGTCTAAAGATCATGAAAATGGTAGGCCATCTCTGGTTGGCAAAAGCTGATGAAGCCAACAGATTAAAATGGTCATCCAATTATGACATCATAACCTTTTTCTGTCATTCCTGAAATAAGGAATAATTCCTGCATGATCTTTTTCCAAACATCCAGTGATAAGAAACTGATACCTTAATTCCAACTAGTTACCTTTTAGGTGTATCAGGAGCAAACACCATCCAAATTCAAGCAAATCAAACCAAGAATGCATACAGTACTCCTCTGACCCTCAGCAAGGGTCCGAAGTTTATATTACAGAGGTTCAGATTTAACTTCCACAACTGCTACCACTACTTTTCACTACCTAAGCTTATATTTAATTGGTGAATCAATTACATAAGATGCATTTCATTGGCTAGTCTTAGTAAATGGTAGTCGTATTGGTATTAGCGAGGTTTAGTAAAGATGACGCGACGTCAACGAGGACGTGAAAATGGCGTAGTCAGGTCCATATATAGATGTGCCACGCCATATTTACGCCATTTTCACGTCCTCGTTGATGTCGCATCGTCTTTGCTAAACTTTGCTAATGGAAGTGAAATCTGAACCTCTCTATTACCTGGTGCATTTATTTGTAGTTCAACATGACAGATCACCACATTCAATAGATTGTTGTAAACATTACTTACATCTTTCTTCCTCATTGTAAGATGGAACAACCACTGAAAGATCTGTACTTGCTTCTTGTTCCAAATAAGGAAATGGATATCTTGAATTTGGTTTAGCAGGATCAGTGAAATATTTCTCATTTTCCAGACGTTCAATCACTGGAAACGTATCACTTGTTGTTGTATGCACAATCACAACTACCTAAAATATTAAAAATTCTTTCTATTGTATATAGCTCTCAAAAATTAAAACTACTTATAAGTTTTATTAAACGCACCACCAAAATTCCCAAAATAGCTAAAAGAATAAGAGAAAAAAATAAACTAAAGAAGAAATCCATTTAGAAACTTTATCACCGCAAGTCTTCTACAGTTTTTGAGCCCGTCATACTCCCCATCAATGATTCGTACTTCATATCTGCTAGAACAAATAAATTACTGATAAGCAGCAACTCAGCCCAGAGGCCCTTAGACTTAGCAATTTAAATTGCTTTCAGTTGTTTTCAACATTTTTTCGAAGTTGGGTAAAAAAGAAATCTGGGAATAACTGTGGTAATTTTTGAAATTCTTTAACCCCCCAAAAATCTCATCATTTGTCGGAAAACAGTTTGTTTTGGCAGTTCACGAGCCTCAATTTGTTCATACCGTTTGAGCTGAACTGCTTGGTGTTGTGAGAACGCCGGTACAAATTATGTTCAGTCAGTTCAGATAGATCTTCCAGTAGAAGGGTTAGGGTGTTTGGGTAAGGATCAAAGGAAATTAGCATTCATCAGTGAAATGCTGAGTGAAATGTAAATTTTTGATTTCACACCAAGGATTTCAGGGAGCATGGAAGCCACGCCAGGGCGAGGGGCACTGTGTGAGGGCGATGGTTTATTCTCTAAGCAACAGCGAGCGTCAAACGTTCGAACCCTTCCTAGGGGGAATGGCCCCCAAGAAAATTTTGAATGACTGCAACATTGACGTCCCTTGCACTGAATATTATAATGTTCAAGTTAAACTAGGCGCCTGAATTTATTAATATTTGCTCGTTTTGGTAGTTTTTTGCCACCTGATCTAATAATCGCTTCAGTGAAGAACAAAACTTGGTCACATTGGAGCAGCTAAAGCCATTCTTGATGTGAAAATCAGCTGAAAATCAACACACAGGCCCGTGGTTACATGTAAAAGAAACTTTACATGATAAATTACACACTTATTAATAACTTTAAACCTATACGCTATAGTCATGCACTGCAGTCACTGTTTGAGATTACTTGAATGGTTGGTTACTAGAAATACATATACTACATAGTACAAGTAACTTTGCATTGCCTAGGGTTTACTAAACAATGAGTAAACATCACTTATGTTTCAAGAAACCTAATCACAAACAAGTTCACTTCTCAGTACAGTAGACGGTAACAAACAGCTAGGTAATAATAAGGCCCATCTCACAAGGGCGACGCGTTGCTGCAATTTTTCGCGCGTTGAACAATGTGATAGAGTGAATTGGAAAATACAATTGAGATAACAACTTTGCAAATGCACACTCGTCAGTCAAGCTACTCAATCACATACGCTAAGAGCAGAAGAATCGCAGCGCAGCAAGAATCGCCAGAGTAAAGAAGCCTTGAAGCTTAAAACAAAAAGTGCGCGGACCACGGTCAACTATGACCGTAAGGCCAAACTTACAACTGTTGCACCTTCATCTACTTTTACAATATATAATTAAAGGCGCCAATCAAAGAGAAATATACACAAGTTCTATGCAATAGCGAAACAACAATGATGAATGCATCAGTAGATTGCAATTTGCAACGCAATTTCTGATACAGTCATCTTTCAAACGTCTGGTTATCTTATGTTATCAAGTAACAGGGGCAGCAAGTCAGCAACCTACAATTCCCTGTTAGAAGTTGGAGAAACATATACTACACTGCTAAACAGCGGTGCAAAAGATTTCTTCATCATTGCAAATGATTTAGTTACTAGCATGAATGATGAATGTTCTCTTAAAACACTACCAAATCTTGACACAACCATCGCACTACCTGTGCACGATCAAGCACCAAAAAAGACCCATGGAGACAGATTGATCAACAGAAGTTGATTTGTAAAACTATTGAGAAAAAGTCAAAATCTAGTGTTTCAGTCTTTAGTTGGTCCCATAGTGGTGAGGGCCACTTGAACATGGAGAAAAATCATTTGCAGGAACAGCAGGATCACTTACTGGTTGAAGGGGATCATTTGGCTGCGAGGGGGGAGTTTGTGGTGGAGAGGGATCACTTGGTGGTAGAAAGGAATAACTTCGTGGTGAGGAGCGATCATCAGGTGGCATAGAGGGATCACTTGGCAGTAGAGAAGGGTCATTGGAAGGTAGAGCAGGATTATTGGGCAGTAGAGCAGGATCATTTGCTGGTAATGATGGATTACTAGTTGAAAAAGAATCACTTGGTGGTAAAGAGGGATCGCTAGCAGGCAAAGTTTGGTCACTTGGTGGTAGAGAAGAATCACTTTGCGGTGCAGAATAATTTTCAGGCAGGCTGGGATCATTTGAAAGTAAAGAAGGATCACTTGATGAAAGAGAAGGATTGCTTGGTGGCACTGAAGAGTCACTCAGTGGTAAAGATGAACCAAGTAATTGTTGTTTACTATCAAGTGATGGTAAAGAGGGATTATTTGGTGGTAGAGAAGGACCACTTGGTGGTGAAGAAAGATTACTTGCTGGTGCAGAAGCATCTTTTGGTGGTAAGGAAGGGTCACTTGGTGGCAAGGAAGGATCACTTGGTGACGGACAAGCATTGCCTGATGGTACAGAGACATCACTTGGTGGCAAAGAAGAATCATTTTCTGATGCAAAAGTTGACTTGCTTGACTCATCTTCCTCCCTTTTTTCTACAATAATTCCACTTGGCTTAATTTCCTTTGCATCGCTATGCTTTCTTCTGATATGCAGATTAAGATAACCTGTTGTAGCATAAGTTTTATCACATACATCACATTTATAGGGTTTTTCTCCACCATGTTGTCGTTTGTGATGACCAAGAGCACTTGACCAAGAAAATGCCTTGTTGCACTGGTCACATTTATATGGCTTATTATCCTCATGTTGCTTTTTGTGCTCTCGAAGGTTGACTGCCCAGTAGAAAGCCTTGTCACAAACTTCACATTTGAAAGACTTAACTCCACTGTGAGTTTCCAAGTGTCGTTTCAGGTCAAATGACTGGGAGTATGCTTTCTCACAGAGAGTGCACTTAAATGGTTTTTCTCCAGTATGAGTTCTTCTGTGACAAATGAGACTTGATAGATGGGAAAGTGTTTTATTACAAACCTCACACTTATAAGACTTATAATTTTTATCCCCAACGTGTGTTGATTTATGGTTTTTCAAACTGAGTTCTAATGCAAACTTTTTGTCACACTTGTCACACGCAAAAGGCTTTTCTGTCATGTGTGTTGCTTTGTGCAGTTTCAGTGAGCTCGACTGATTAAATGCTTTCTTGCAAACATCGCAGTTGTAGGGTTTCTCCCCACTATGCGTACGTGAATGGTACCTCAGTGTAGTAAGGCCTGTGAATGACTTTTCACAAACTGTACATTTGTAAGGTTTTTCTCCAGAGTGTTTTCGCTTGTGATATTTTAAATCAGCAGATTTGAAATAAGCTTTAGTACAGAGGTCACACTTATATGGCCTTTCACCTGTATGTTTGCGCTTGTGTCGCACCAAGTCTCCTTTCTGAGAACAGCCTTTACCACATGTTTCACAAACATAAGGCTTTTCTCCTGTATGCATACGTTCATGACGGACAAGCTGGTGTGGCTGGGAAAAGGTTTTGACACAGAAATTACAGGCATATACTTTGGGGTCTTTTCTCTGTGGATTAGGTAACAAGTTAAGTGTATTGACCATTACATTACCAAAATCTGAACTAATTTCCATGTTTTGGGGATTTTCAGAACTGATGTGCACAAAGTGGGTGGGGTGCTCTTGCATGGTATCACTTGTAATTCCTGGCAGGAGATTGCTATCCACAACATGTCCTTGACCAACAACCAAACCGGAATGAAGCTCCATTGGTTCCCCATCTTGATGCGTCAAATCATGATTCAATGCATTTATCCCCTGGGTGGGTTCAACCGTCAATTCAGCTGACTCAGATACACGGACCACACCTTCTTCACTGACAGAAATCACTTCACCTGGCTGCTCTGGAAGTCTGTGATCAGCCCCCAACACTTGTTGTACTGCATTTACAATATCTGTCAAGCCTAGTTGACCAATGTTTGACTCTTGCTTGTCTTTGTGTATTACCCCAGGATTGGGCCCAACCTGCTCATAAACTGCTACAGTGATCTCTCTGTTGGCAGCCAACTGTTCATAGTTTGCAGGGTCATTGGTTCTTTCAGACATATACGTATTTTCAGGAGCTAGTTCACGACTTTCAACTAGCAAAGCACTAACTGCACCTCCTTGACAACTATCTTCTGCTTGAGACGGCGTTTCTGCAAAGCTATCACCCACGCCAGCTGACTGCGAATTACCAGGATTGCTCGTATCTGAACTCATAATTAATTTCAATTTTTTCGAAAAACGCCGTCCGCTTTTGCTTAAAAAATACAAATAGTAACGAAAGTTTCTTCAGGCAACACGATTTAGGAATTTAAGTTAAAATGAATGCGACGGCAGAGCACGAAAACAACATCAAATTTGAAAGATATTAACAACCGACTCTCGTTTCAAAAGCGCCATTGATGTTGGAGGACCTCACCACTCGTAGTCACGTGGCAATGAATAAATTATAAGCTCTATCTATCACGTGCAGTGATCACATGCTAATGATCAGGTAACGTCGGCTCTCCAACTTCTCCGGTAATGGTTTCCGACATTTTTGGTTTTTATCACTGGACATCACTGGACATCACTAACCGTCTTGTTGATCAAGTTGTAAAGAAAATCTTGAGGCGCCTATTGCTGTTTGCAGTGCCATTCAGAGGAGTGAGGGGAGGGGGAGGGCAAAGAGAGAAATGGAGGCAGTTTACCTGGGCCCCAGGCTGAAGGAGTCCCAAACTAGAAACGGGAAAAACAAATATAAATTCATAAAGTTACAAAACTATCATTAAAAGTTTAAAGACACGATAAAATTAATACTATTAATTATACTACCAAGCAGCCCTCGTCAACTCTGAAGAGAGCTAAGAGGTAAAAGGTTCATTGACGATTTTACCCCGCAGACTACACCCCACCCCACCCCCTCCCCGCCCAAGTGTTTCAAT
>JAODVQ020100418.1:0-29406 GCA_025400075.2 Phenganax stokvisi
TTCAACAACGCCATTGGACATTCAATAACGCGGTACTAAACTTCATTAGCTCAGATTGGACATTCAATAAAGCCGTATTAAACTTCATTAGCTCAGAGTGGACATTACCGGAAAACCGATAGCGAGAGAAGACAAACTCATCACATACGAACTTAACAAACTTCGGAATCTAAAGCAGCACTTCGACAGAGTGAGAGTATACTGAATTTTAAATACGACCACGAAGACCGCCAAGTGTCAATAATTATGAGAGAATGAGACGTATATTAGGCTATAAGGCTTGGTATAGTATATCGAGATTCAAGAAATTGTGGTAACCACGCGTCTCGAAGTTTCAACGGCAAAGTGTTAGAACAGACTCTTTGCTAAATATAGAATATTTTCCCTCTTAAAAGAGGACCAATATATTTTGAAACACATTACGTTTGGACCCAAACAAACTTCACATCATCGCAACATCTATAAGCGACAAGAGTTGCAATTTTTTTCGTTCTTTTTTGCATCGTCATTTGTAATCGTCCCGTGCTTTACTACGAAAAAAATGCCTTGCGTGTTTAAACAACGTGTTAATCTTTTTCAAACCAAATGAGAGCAGACAATCAGTTTATTTGACTTGAAATATGAATCGTTGGGGTTTGAGTACAATGCAAAATATTAAAGAACACATGACGGCAAATGAATACAAAATCAATTTTAACACGCGACTGTATAACTTTGCGTTAAAGTTTACAGCGTATTGTCAGAAATAACTGACTCTGAGACCCCAGAAACGTTAGTTTATTTTCTTTGCCCTTCTACAACAAATCATCTATTTCACAACAAGTATATTTTGCTCAAGGAACTCCTTGCAGATTCTTTGTTTCGCCGCCATCCAGACCACTGCCTCCACCACCGTTTGTCATCCCAGGAACATCTGAAAATATGTAATTACACTTGATAAATAATCTTATGAGGTTCACCAAGTTCAAACTCCCGTCAAACGAATAAAGAGTGGATGCAGTTTAGACCTAACGAGAAAATTCATTCGGAGCTGTATCCATTTTGGATAAAGACATCCATCAAAGAAATTCAAAGAGCAAATGACCTCTTTTTCTCATACCATTACTGTCCTCTAAGTCATTCATTATTCCTTCACCAAAAATATCGTCTCGTTTCAATGACGACGAACATGGTTTTGACGTGACCATAGCAAGAGACACGATTAAAATCATCAGCAGACAAACTTTTTTGCTGCATGCCATACCTGAAGAATGTTGGATACAAAAACGTTTAGCTACACTACAGATAAAACTAGTGATTTTGTACATAGAACCCATGCTATAGTTTATTTAGTTTTGTTTAGTGTTTGTATATAGATGACTCTTAGTGTTTCGACGCCCCTCATGGAAACCAGCTGACTGTTGATTGAGGCTAGCGTCGATAATGGTTTCAAATAAAGGTTACATGCATACATACATACATACCTCATTGGTCAACATAATGTTAGACTACGTTCACACTATGCCGTACGGTTAGAAAACGGCACAAATAAATCGCAATTGACCGTTGCATTTACACTATGCCGGTGCAAAATTGTTTGATAGCGTCACTTTTGCCGTTCCAAATTGAGCACGGTTTGCAAAACTTCTAACCAGATTGCATGGTGTGAACAGATGAGAAACGTTGCGTTATGATTTCATTCCAGCATAGTGTGAACGTACTTTTTTAGTCGACCAAAAAGTAGTGAAATTGAACTTGATACAAATAGTGTTTTCAATTTAAAGATTTGAAAAAAATGTTCAAGCTTACCTTTTCATTCGCCAGGAAAAGAACACTTCTTAAAATTTCTTCGAAATTCAAACACACACAGAAAAGCGCAAGCATCCACCGCAAGTGAAATCAGCTATGATTTCTTATTATGTTTTGTTTAAATACACAATAGCAAAGTTTTCTAGACAATGCAAGTTGATGCGGTGCACCTGTTGCTTTAAGCGAATCAAAATTCTTCTAATTGCCCAATTATTTGACATTTATTCGCGTTATTCCTCTTGAAAGTTTTTAAGTATTCTGTTCAACATTGTTCTCCCTATCACTGATTGTCTATTCTGCAACTGATTCCGCATTAATTGCGCTAATGATTAAATAAGCGCAAACATGCGTATGTTTTCACATGAGAAATTCTGGAGAATAGAAGGCTAGGAGAGCGTAATTATAAATTAATTTCTTTGCATTAAATTTGCAGAAAAGACACCAGCAATCATTAGCGAATATCGTCGACAATTTGATAAAATATTTGTAAGGAGCTTCGAGAACCAAGGAAAAGCACATCACACAAAAAATGCTGGTGTACACATCAAGCGAATATTCATACAACACAAGACGAAAAAAATAGAAATAGCCATTTAATATAATCTTATTACAAAATAAATATACTTTTTACATATCTCTGTTTTCTAAATGCCATACCATAATTTATGGAGAAAGTCGATGAATGAACACTGGAATAATGTACGCAACAACAAACAAATCTATACGACACTTCGATGTATAAATAATACGCTGACACTCACAGAACATAAATTGCATACAAAGAGAGAGAGAGAATGAAAATCTTAAATTATACAAAATATACTACACCCATCTGCACGCCACTAATTTCTCAAACATACTCAAAAACACACAAAACGTTATAAAAATGACGTCAGCAAACGTCATCACTACAGCTCTTCTACATCATCATTCATCATTGCATGGAAAACGTCGGTTGAACTTCGTCGGGTATCGTTCGTCGTTTCAAAGTCGATGTAATTAGGGTCTTCGTCATACATGCTCTCTAGTGTTCCCACACCAGAATCATAAACAGAGTAAGGCATCTTGCAATTAGTCTTGTTAGCCTGTGCCAGAGAATTCCTCTCAAAATCATCATTTTCTGCCACACTATTGCCCTCAATCGCATTAAAATCACTGAGATCATTAACTACGTCATCAGTGACATCATCTCCGCGCAACACCTTATCTTTGACTTTTGTGAGTTTATCAGCTTTGCATTTATCAACAATATCTCTGAGATCTGATATTGATATTGAACATGTTCTTAACGCCCTGTTCTTTGATACATCTGGCTTCTCATCTAATTTAACATCACCACTACCGTCATTAGACAACATGATGTCATTATTCAAGTTCTCATTGACGCCAGTACTTAACACTTTAGTGACGTCATTTACCTCATCAGTTGAATCATTATTTACATCACCAATAATTACGTCATTAGTCCCCTTATTGCTTACGCCATCACTAACGTCAAGAATTGCATTGCTTCCGTCCTTAACGATACCATTAGATTCTACTGCTGACTCAGTTTTTTCTGCTGGTTTCTCAGCAACATCGTTATCAAGCAAGGATTCATCGTGATCTTTATTGCCTGCCTCATCACCATCACCATCATCAGCTATCAAGAGAAGTTCCTCGTTTGTACTATCATTATTACGAATTGCCTCACTTCCTTCCAGTTCTATTTCAACCATCTCTTCCACTTCCACATTTTCTTCTTCACTTTCACCTTCGGCTTCTTCTCCACTTTCTATGTTCTCATCTTCTTCCTCTATATCCACATCTTTCTCTTCACCTTCATTTTCACCATCCATCTCTTCTTCATCCTCATTAAGTTCTTCTTCATCGATCTCTTCTATTTCCTGTTCAATTTCCTCAACATCTTCACCATCCTCCCCACTGTCCTCTTCTATATATTCCTCAGTGCCATTATCCTCTTCTACACCTTCATTATCCTCTTCCATCTCTTCTTCACCTTCACTATCCACATCAACTTCATCTTCACCTTCACTATCCTTTTGTTCCTCTTCATCACTGTCAATCACCTGATCTCCCTCATTCACCCCCTCAATCACAGTTTCTTCTTCTTCGTCATAATCCAGTTCTTCCTCATCATCATCATCATCATCCAATGCTCTCACTGCTTCCACTTTATTATCAGCGTCTTCCTCAATCATTACGTCTTCATTACTTGCATCATTCTCAAAATGCATCTCGTCGTTCCCAGAAATAAATTCATTCCCAGAGCTTCCTTTTACTGCATGTAAGCTTCCACCACTAATTTCACTTTGGTTTTCCTCAGACTCGCTACCAGACTCCTGCTCTTCGAATTCATTCCCAGACTCCTGTTCGACCTCAGACTCTGAATGCGCTGTGTCACTGGATTCACCTGGTTCCTCTTCATGCTTGCTAACATGAAGTTCTTCCTCATCATCATCATCACTATCCTCTGATTCTGATTTCCTTCTATCTTTGCGTCTAGACTTTTTCTTATGTCTATGCTTTCTATGTTTCTTCTTGTGTTTCCTTCTCTTGTGTTTTCTATCATCATCGTGCGTGGAAGATCTCTTCTTTTTCTTTTTCTTGTGAGTTTTCTCAGAATTCGAGTCAGAATCGTCTTCATCTTTTGTTCTTTTCCTAGAAACTCGTCGTTCATCATCAGATACTTCGGATTTCCTTCGCTTACTTTCTCGTTTCTTCGTCGTTTTTATATCATCCTCCGAATCAGAATATCTTCTTTTCTCAATTCTCTTTCTCGAACTTTTTTCCGAACCCAACCTATTCAATTCATCATTTTTGTGTTTTATTTTACCTACAGAATAATTCTTCTCTCTAAGAGAAGTTCTGCTGTCACTACTTGGCAAAATGTCTTCTTTTTTAATGTCTTTCAAAGTCTTTTGCCCGCTAAGATTATATTCTCTTGAAGCTTTTTGCCCCTCATGCCTCTCACTACTATTCCTAGTAGTTGATTTTTTGTCTCTAGTTTTTTCAACAACAGTTCTTGTTTTTTGTTTCCCCAGTATCTCATCACGAAGATCTTTGTCTTTATTGCTACGATTTTTCCTCTCGACCTCAGCACTTGACGCTACAAAACAATACCAAGTGTTCGTGTTTTTAGACAGAACTGTACTGGCATACAAGCAACGAAATGAACAACAAACTGGTTATATAACAAAGGCTGCAGTTTTACAGTGAAAACACACGTTTTGTCAAGTTATAAATTCACCAAACATGTAGTAAAGTAAAATGTTACGCACCTCCACTCTCGTCAGTCCTTCCTCGAGATTTCTTCTCCTCCACCAAAATTTTCCTGCCTCGACTATCACGTGACTGTTTTGTTTTGGCGTCATTCTCATTTTTAGATTTTATTTCGTTTCCTTTGGAGTCGGATTTTTTGTGAGCCAAGTCTCTCGCAGAAGACTTGTCAAAGTTTTGCGAGTTTTTAAGGTCTGTCTTAGCAGTGCTCTTATGAAGTACATCCCGAAGATCGGAATTCTTCGATAAACACTCGGAGCTCTTCACAGAACGCTCGGAACTCTTCGTAGAGCCTTCATATTTTTTACCCAGTTTCACAAGTCGTTTTACAGACGTATCAACATTATGTACCTCAGATTTTTTCTTCACAACATCAGCAGCAGCAGATTTTTTCTTAGTTTCAGTCTTTATTTCTTTCTCCTTTGATTTAATGTTCGCATTCTTCATACCAGTTTTTACATCTTTCTTAAAAAGTTCGTGGGATTTCTTAACACCAGTTTCTTCCTTCGTAGAGCTATAATTTGTAGATGATTTCTTGATCTGAATCTTCTCAGCCTCTCTTAATTTTTTAATATTTTGTTCTTTTTCTACACTACGACTCTCACTTTCTACTTTTGCGGTCTTTTGCAAATCTTTCTTTGCCACAGTCTGCTGTTCATCAATCTTAGCTATGCGTTTCTCAGATTTGTCAATGCCAGCCTTTTTAACGATGTGTTTAGATTCTTTCTTCGTCTCACTGGGCTGTTCTATCTCATTGTCCTTCGACTCAGTTTTAACATTCAATTTTTCTCCGCTCTTACCGTCTACATTTGATTTCTTTAAAGTGTCAGAGTCTTTCTTCCAAACATCTTTCTTTACATCAATAGATTTAGTAACTTTGCGTTTCTCTGAAGTTTCTTCAATGTTTGTCTTAGATTTTTTCTTCACGTCCTGCGAGTCTTTAGTCCTTCGTTTCCTCTCTTCCAGTCCTCTCGCTTTCTTCTCACCAGATGGAGATCTTGATCGGTCCCAGTTCACAGGAGTACGCGACTTTGACCGACTGTAAGACCTTGAGGGAGATTTGGACCAAGAATGCGACCATGACGAGCGGGAACTGGAGCCTGGAGTCCAGGATCTCGACCGACCACGTCTTTTCGAGCGATCTTTCGGAGAACGTCGGGATGCTTCGGGTGATGTTCGTCGTGAGCTTGGAGACTCCCGGCGCTCTCGTCGGCTTCGATTTCTCTCTTTCTTTCTTGTTTTTCTGTCATCATCCTTGCCAGCACGGCGTTTTCTTCTGTCCCTGCTGAGGAGATAAGACTTCGCAGTTAGCATGGGCAAGCAACTAAGGAAACGTGTATAATTTAGCCACTCAGATAAACAATTATTGAAACTTTTCAAAGAAGATTTGCTAAAAAAAACTTGATCCCTACATTGTTTTAGAAAAACCAACTTACAGATGACACCATTAAGCGACGTCTTTGGTGTTTAAAAGGGATACGAATACAAATAAAAAAGCTTTAGTAGCCCACCTTTCTTGTAGTTTCAACTTGGCTCTGTAGAATTCCTCTTCATTCATCATCATGCCAGGTTCAAGATTCGTGAACGGCAGAGGAGCATGTCGGGCAGGAACTAAGGCTGGGTGGGGTAGATGAGCATAAGGATTGATTGAAGGCACTGTGGGATGTGTGGGGTGAACGAGAGCATGGTGAGCGTGATAAGGATGCACCACAGGCGAGGCAGACATCACGTATGCTGGACGATGTACTGGTGCCAGGGTCACTGGCATGGGAGCCATTATACCTTCAGGTCTTTGTAGACGAGGATCGAGCATAGTTGGCTGTTGGGGAACGACAGGTGTAGACGCTTCAGAAAAAGAAAAATACAAGTGAAGACCCCAAATAATCAAAAACTATAGCCATGAAAACGATTAGCAGACTCGCTTTAAAATAATCGTAAAAAAACATCTATTAAAGACACTTGAATGAATTTCTTCAAAAACTTTAAAAATACCTTGAGAAACAATTGTAGTTGGTTGAGGTACAGACGTTGCAGGAGCCATTGTACTTGAAGCAGTTTCTACAGCCGGTTTTGACACTTCAGTGGCTGGCGCAGGACTTGCAACTGCTATAACAACATAACAACATCAGGAGATAGAAGTAGAAGTATACTTTAAGTATTATCATAAATCTGTTTATGATATAGGACAAATATTCACTTATATCATACCTGTGTCTGAGATTGGTGCTGGGCTTGGAGCAGCCTCAACAGCAGAAGTTTGCTCTGGGGCTGTCCTAAAGAATAAGAAACACAGCCTAGTGGTTAATGCTGACTCCAGCAAAGATAGTTTGATGAGAGAAGCAGTACGAACTTTTCTTGAGTGTCCCCATCACGATGAGCTGCAGGTGATGCTATGGCAGATGATGACCCTCCATCGAAACCAGATGATTTGATCTTGATGATTGCTTGACGAAGATGTTTGTTGATTACAATTGATGCAGGAGCGACGTCTTCCGTTTGACATGATGGACATACATGATCATGTTCCAATAAATACTTCTCAATACCTGCGGTGAAATATATCACACCAAATATTAAATTCTACAATTTAAGTTGTTTCACAGAATGCACATTAATTCAAAGGTAGATATAGATGGTAGTGAGTTCAAATAGTACTTACAAGAATCACAAAAACTGTCACCACAACAAGGTACAACAACCGCATTATTCATAATCTTTTTGCATATTGGACAGATATATTCAGGAGGAATTGGCTTCTCATTTTCAATCACCCCAGAGCCTTGAGTTTCTTTTCGTTTCCTGATAGCTGCCTGTTCATATGCATTGCTAAAACACACAAAGAACTAGTTTCAAAACACACATTTTTTCATCAATAGTAATAATGTTAGCTCACACTTACTGATCAACAATAGGTACGGCATATTGTCCAGTATCTGGGATCAACAAAGCTCCCTTTTGAGTAGGTTTGTCAGCCAAACGAAGGAAACTTTTTGGGATTCCAGTAGTACGACGAATTTTTAAATCGTAGTTTGGATCCTAATAAAAGTGTTTAACATTTAGCCTACGTTCTTGGACATAAACAAACACTGTTTCCAATTTGATGATACAAACATCCAGTTTCTTTTGATGAACAAAACATGTATTGTTCAACTTACATTGTTCTTGGGGCAATTCTGTATCCAGTGACCAGGTTTACGACACCTGAAACACATATAGTGAGGTGGGGGAGGGAAGCGGGGTGCTGCATTGAATTGACGTCCTTTAGGTTTTGCATACATTGTCGGGTCCCAGTTCTCGCTAGCTTGATTCATCATAGCAGCAATCTTATCCTCTTCAGATGCATTTGCAGATGCCAGATCAGCCACCTGATTAGAGAGAAACGAAATTCAGGTATACAGCTAGATTTCTCAAACAACATTTTATGATAAAATTGGAGTTATCATGAGAAGATGACACTTAATGTTAGTTCACTACTTGGAGAAATATGCATAAACTAGTGAGAATAAGTTATACTTGTACGCTATCATAAGCATAATGGATTTGAACATCATTAGCTGCCCTGTGGGACTAAGTGAAAACTAAGCTATATAATAGCAATGACTTTACCTTGTTCAGTTTGCTTAAAGGTATAACTGGTGTTTCTCCATCAGTCTGATCTCCAGTCTTTTGGAAGCAAAGAAAGATAAATATGACCAAAGAAAAACAGTTCAGTGAATGCTGATATCTAGTTAGTTTGAACATAGCATATACTTGCCATTGTAGCTTTAAATTATTAGAAACTCACGTCTTCTGCGTTTACATCAATATTTGTTTACAGCAAGTCAATGGGTACACGTTTAATTAAAAATCACAAACAAGGCAAGTAAGACCAAGTGAAAGAGCGAAGTGGCATGTCCTCCACAGTGCCCACAAGAGCAAAAAAGATGTTGCTGCACGCATTGTAACAGGCAGTTTGTTTTAAAACGGCTACAATACATAAACATAATTGTAGTATCAGTCTGTCTGAGTGATCACCAAGCATTTTCCAAATTCTGTGACTGAGTCTCAATCAAAGAGATTATAAATATATAATATGCTTCTCAAACAAGAGGCAAACCCCGTCCAACAAGAACTGCATTCAAAATACAAAAGTTTATCTTTTCCAAGAATCCGATCAAAGCTTGACTCATGTAGTTCACTCTCTATACTGCCAGCTATTTTATCACTGACTCCACACAAAACCTGCTTTCAACCAGTGAGTGATAACACAACTTTGTCATTTTACTGAGTCTAACAGCAGATGATTTAAGGCAGCAGATGATAAGGAGCTGTTATCTCTCGTGCAACTTGTGTCAACACAACATGAACAAATCTTTTTTGCGACTTTTTACGAGTAAAAAACACTTGTGAAACTTGAAATGTTGTCATGATACAAGTTTTAGACTTTTGAATGAAGACAACTACTACAACAACACACAATGGAAAATAAAGATTTATTCTGACCAAGTTGATTAGCAACTTGAGTAGCCAAAGATATGGCCACAAGAAATGAAAAAAATTTATTGCAGAAACTTTAGTACAATTACATGTTACAAAGAAATAAGAAACTATTGTCAAAAATATTGACACAGGTTGTTTTTGGCAATCATCTCTTTCAAACAAACAACATATGCCAATATTTGTGAAAATATTTAATAGACAGCTATTAAAAATATTACATACTGGTTTACTTGCATCTGCTGGTGACTGAGGCTTTTCTCTGTGAAGAAGAGACATACATTAGCAATAAGAAGTAGATGATTAGACCTAATTTATACTGAAGAGTCTTTAAAAAGATATTTTGATAGTTTATGCCAGTCTTTAAATGTATTATCTCTAAGAAAATACTGACAGAGTACCATAGTGTAGTGTTTTTAAATACATACGCTGCGGTTAGAGCCGTCGCCTTGGGTCCAACAGGAATTCTTCGAATGATAACGGAAGCATTCTTTGGAATTTGCGTCGAATCGTCTGAATAAGCTAAAGCAAGAAAAGACACATCATATTACTCAATCCCTCCCTATTTTGTGCTACATTCTGCAAACTGCGTTTCGTCAGTCAAGACAATGAAGTTATAATTCAGAAAAATTGGTTCTATATTAATATTATTTAGTATTTTTGTTTTATAGCTCAAAAGTTCACCTGCTTGAAAGCAAAATAAAGACTACTGTTTGGTCTCATAACTTCTTAAAAATAAATGCGAAACAAGACAGGAAATCTGAACATTTTACACAAAGATAAAAACTGGAGTACATGGCACATGGCAAAGGGTGTTGGGCAGTGGGCGCACTTCAAAGATTCTTCATATGGTAATGATTAGAAAATCTTTGAAATAGGAGGTCGAATTTATCAAATTTCATTACATACCTTCTTTAGACTGTGCATTAGTAACTTCCAAGTCGAACTCGCCGCTTCTCGCTTTATTTTGAGATAAAATTGCTTGCTTAAAATCACCCAAGGAAATAGACAGTCCATCAAAAGAAATTGTCTTGTATTCCAAGTTATTCTTGAATTTATAATGGACAACCGACATTGCTAAGAGTATTCCAAGTTAGTTCAATATTCTCGCGACAAAAAAAGGCCAAGGTCCAAAGAAAATGACGAAAAATTGCAAAGGTTATTCACAAAAACAGGAAACTCATAAAATATGGCGGTTGTCGGGTAATGAAAAATCACGTTTACAACACTGTAGAAAGCTCCATTTTCCGTGAAAACACCACTTCTCGGCTAGACAGACATTGGAGAAATAAACACAGTTCAAACATTCATCTTTAGAAGTGTTTTTCACCCTGTTTTCGACGAATATTGTCGCACAAAATCTCGCCACCTTTTCCAAGCACGACTTTCACCAAACAATGCTGCGCATGCACAGTGATAAGTGTTATTGACGTCAGCAATGTCTATGACGTCATGCAATTGGTTACCTGCATATAATTGCCACCTAACAAATTTAAGGTGGGAAAAACACTCCAGTCACTTTTGCGATCAGAGTGATAACAAATATGGCGTCCGCAAATCGCGGAACAAGAAGAGTCCTTTTAAAACTTGAGAAATCTATTAGCGAAGGCGACCATTATGAATCACATCAAATGATAAGAACATTGTACTTTAGGTGGGAAATCTTGCGCGGATTATGTGGGTTTAACTCCTGTCGAGGATTTCTGATTCCGATACTCGAACTTTTGTGAAGTTGCACACTACAATATCTATTTAATACAATGTTATCTTGTAGATACATGAGCCAATCTAAGCACGGCGATGCTCTGGAGTTGGTTTACGGTGGAGCTAAAATGTTATTACAGTATGATCAGGTCAAATAGCCTGGAATTTTTCAAAATAATCATTTAGTGTTTTATTTGAAACGGGAAATTCAACATCTTTGCAGGAGGAAAGTGGATCAGATTTATGTCAGCTAACGTTAAAATGTTTTGAAGAGACCAACGCTGATGTAAATGACAATGCATTAGGTATATATCACAACATGTCAAATAAATCCTCATCTGCCTTGTTTTCTTCAAATACAAAGACCTACTTTTGCATTTGATTTCAGATAAAATTATCTCCCTATTTCAACTGTTTAAGCCTGGATCTCAAAATAGAAAGGACTTTATGGACGCTGCATTGAGGTATATGCAGAGTTTAAGGAATTTACCAAATGTGCAGCTTAAATCATGACTCAAAATTTTATAGTTGGACAGCAAAAAAGAATAAGGAATGGACTTTCGGTCATCCTAGATTAAACCTTTTATGCGCTGAAACATATTGGAAAGGTAATATGTAAAATGCCATTGTTACCTCAGTCAAAGATATTCATTATTAAATGTGTTTTGAAAGAGCGTAACTATGGTGAAGCACAATCCCACTTTCTTCATGCAAACAATGGACGTCAATGCGCCACAATGTTGGTGGAATATGCTGTAACATGCGGATACCCTGGAGAGGCTGACTTATTTGTTGCACAAGCTGTGCTACAGTAAGTCATTATGCAACATTGTTATTGACACACATGAAAGATGCTAAACATCATTCTACAAATTGTTTTTAGGTTCCTTTGTTTAAAAAGATCGTCTGTAGCTCACTGCGTATTTGTGCAATATACTGATGATCATCCAGCCTTTTCAGGGAGAGGGCCTCCATTTGAGAAACCCTTGCTTAACTTTTTATGGATTCTATTAATAATCATTGACAGGTAATGACTTGAAAATGATTGCAGACACCCAAGGTTTCAAATTAATTCTTTTGAAACTTCATCTATTGTTCAGGAAAGGATCAATCAACCAGTTCACAATATTATGTGAGAAATACCATCCTTCATTAAACAGAGACCCAAATTATCTCTCGGTAAGAGTAACCCAAAAAGAAGCACTGAACCATTTTCCCAAGCAAGTTTATTGTACTTTTGATACTTGTTTTTAGTATTTGGACAAGATAGGTCAAGTGTTTTTTGGATTGACCCCAAAGCCAAAAGAACCGTCATTGGATAACTTTTTTGGTCAGTGAGTGTACACAGTGCTTTCTGCTCTACATCCATCGCTTATTTTTAATCCATCTTTATAGGAAACCTTCTGCAAGGCTTGACATCTGAGCAAGATGAAGAAGCAACTACCCCAAAGTTGAACACAGAAGATTTGGACTGAAGAAAAATGCTGTCAATGCAATTAATTGGCAGAAAATGAATGAGCCACTCAATGGACACTACTGAAAAACATAACTTCAGCTTGTTAAGACTCTGAGTTAAGACCAATGAGTCCTCATTGATACAATAATCTAAAATGCTAGGAATCAGACTGCATTCTTGGATTGCATGTACAAGTTGAAAGAAGAGTTGAAGACAGCGTTACTGTCTGATAGAAAAACTATATGTGAAAAACCAAAATAAACATTTACTCTGTTCAATTTGTAATATTTCTTATTTAACTGCCTTGCTATTTTGTTCCACAACAAAGCAACAGACCTGATTTATTCAATCAAAATGCATGCTTGCTTCAGGTGAATGCATACATGCATAATTTCAGCAAAAGAAACACAAGAAACAAAACTTGCTTTATTCACTTCAGTCTACAACATTTTAAGATCTAGAATCCACCTTTTGCAGGTGCAACAGGTTGTTCTGTTTGACTTGCTGGAGCAGCCTTTGGTAGAGCAGGTTTTGCCAAGAAATCTGTGAATTCTTGATATGGCACTTTAGAAAACTTCGTTTTCTCCCATAGGTCTGGTGTCAAGTATTCATATGTCTTGGCAATAGCTTCAAATGTTGCTTTGGCTACAAAAACCCCAACAATTTAGCAATGGTTCAAGATAAATACAACAAATTATAAACTAAGAAACACAAAATACTCACCGAAATTCCCCAGGGTTGCAGTAGCACCCCTGGCAGAAGTATAACAATCATCAATTCCTGCCATTTGCAGCAACTTTTTAGGAACAGGAGCGGACACAATGCCTGTACCACGAGGTGCTGGAATCAACCTCACACGTACTGAGCCACATTTGCCTGTTACCTACAAAGATCACCAATGCTCTTACTGAGATGATAGTTCAAAAGATATTAGACCCCTTATAATATACAGTTTTGTGGAAACACCAAGTAAATTTGTTTATGCAAAGCTTTCGGTCCGTAAGCCCGGACCGTCATCAGTGCAAACCGATATTAGTAATAAGCATCAGAGATATTAGACCCCTTTTGAAGTATGCAGTTACTTCTCTTACCTTACAAGGCACTGTATGAGGCTTGCCAATCTTATTTCCCCAATAGCCTCTTCTCACAGGAATAACTGACAACTTAGCCAAAATAATAGCACCTCTAATTGCTGTGGCAACCTCCTTTGAGCACTTGACGCCTAGACCAACATGACCATTGTGGTCACCAATGGCAACAAAAGCTTTGAACCGAGTCCTCTGTCCTGCCCTTGTTTGCTTCTGAACTGGCATGATTTTTAGAACCTCGTCCTTTAATGCTGCACCAAGGAAAAAATCAATGATTTCAAATTCCTAGAAATGTAAAATAAATGAGTTATTCTTAGAAACTTTGAAGTCTTTCACAAGTACACCATACAAACCTTGATTGGCAATGAAAACAGATAGATCTGCTCTAAAGATTTGATTTTCAAATCTTTCACCAATCTTCCAAGTTTTGTGACTGGTACCCATTCCTTGTCATCAGGCTTACCCCTGCCACGTCCTCGACCACGTCCTCGCCCCCTTCCTCTACCTCCTCTTCCCCCGCGACCAAAACCTCCTCGGCCCCCAAATCCACCTCGTCCACCACCGGCTGGTGCTGCGTCCGCCATTGCTAAAAAAATGGGAGCCAAACACTTTACCAATGCTAGTTACATCACTCAAAAGTCAATATGTTTTGGAGAATTGCATTCAGAACATTCTGTACCATGAACAGAATACACAGAGTTCATTGCTACATACACAAAAAAAGTAAATATGGCAAGAACCACACAACAATAACAGTAAATATCAAGCAATAGAGCACGTATGCACTGCTGAGTGCTGATTAGAGCTCTCAAAATAATCTCATCTTTACGCCACATGAAACAGGGAAAATATTATAAAAACGTGTCAAACTAAAAATATATAAAACACCTATCATACTCCACAACAATGAAACAAAAACATGCATTAGAAACGCCCGATTGCAAGAGATTTTAAGTACTTTTTACTCACATGATGATCCCTTCCAAACAGCGAGAATCAAAAAGAAGCTACGTGAAGAGCGCAATGGTTTAGGGGTACCCCGTTCCAGTTCTCCATCACTAACAGCGCACTTTGGGACTCTGGCGCATCACATTTAGTTCGTTTGCATCTCTGCATGTTTGTTTGTTTGTTCTTTTTGTTTTAAACATACTTATGGTGTATTTTCCTAGTAAAACACGCTGCGTTTGTTTTCTCAACTCTTTTCTATAAATAAACTAAATGTATTTAAAAACATATATACAAAATTTACACACAATTCATCCGTTGCATACTAAAGTACCCCATTGACAACACCGAATGTTTTAAAGATTTTGAGAAAGAAAAGCGCCAGGCAACGAATAGTATCGTAAAGAATGTCAGGAGATTTTGTTTCCTTCCAAAAGTAAGAAAAGCAGTCCGATATTGGGAAATATATTAGATTCACTTATCGAGTGATTAGTCGTCCAACTGACAAAGTAGTGCCACTCCTCTGTTGATCCAGTGTCGCTCTGGTAGATCAGAAGGCAATTGTACAAACATGACAAAATTAGTTGAGTGGCCAGTAGTAGACAAAGTGCCACGTCTGCCGCTCGTTTTATACACTGGAGCTTGGTACGTAGCTTTTGAAATGAACTTTGATTTTTCGCCTGGTTTTACCCACATCTGTGTTGAAGTTAAGATTTCATAATTGATCAAAAGAACTATTGATAATGTATGTATATCATAGCTATCTCTACACATGTCATTTCCTAGTTAATGATAAATACTCACATAGCCATCTATACTGGATTTATAGTTGGAGATATAGAGAAAAGGATACAATAGGTAAAGTATCAAAAAGTATTTTTGGCGAAGATTCTCCTAAACTCATCTTTTCACGATCCCATTTTGCGCCTTCAACAAATAAACCCTGAAGGATACAATATTGAATATTAGCAAAAATACAATGCAAGAAGCCCTTCATTCTAGCCTAAAATACTGCAACGCTCTTACCCTCACATAAACTCCATCTTCTGGTTTCGTGTCCATCTCTGTCTCTTGCTTCATAACTTCAAACTCAAACGCAACGAAGTCGATAGGAATTGTGTACTTGCGAGCAAAGTTTTGACGAGCACCTGTGAATATGATTATAAGTTTCTACGAGTGACATGAACCGAGATTACCAAATATGATAATCTGATATTTTCAGCGTACCAGTGAGAAATGACTGAGTGAAATAAAAGCCAGAAATCCAGAAGACATTCGGAGTTCCTTCATCTATCCACTCTTGAAAGAATGCTAGTCTAAAGAGTTTAAAATACAATATTATAATGTTACTCTGATTTCCTTCTGTGGTAACACTGGATGCAAAGGTATCTTCTAACCTTTCCAGCAAGTCAGCAACGTAGCTTCCAAGAGGTTTTAGAGATGGGTAAGACTTGGCCGCCCAGACTGCAGGCACTCGTCCAACCAACATGTTGTTGAACACATCTTCTAGTTCAGAGGACATTACAACTAGACCCTGAGGAGAACAGAGGAAAAGATAGATCAATTAGGGATCTCAAAGTCAAGCTAAAAACAAGCAATATTTCCTTGACAAGAAACCTAGTTCAATGCAAATCATGTCAACTTTCAAACGAGGCTTAAGAGATTGAAGCATGCTGCTTCCAATCACCTTGATTGCTTTCTGCAAATTCACAAGAGTGGCTCGAACAACATCAGTTAATCTGTTAAACCTAATGAGTTCTTGTCTCAGGACAGTGTTCATTGACTCTGTGTACAACACTGGATAGTTCTCCATCACTTCGTCCAGTTGAAATCTTGGAGGAAACTTGGATAGAATATCTGAAGCAAGTTCTTCCATAATCTCACCAGATGATTTCCCACCTCCCCCTGATTGACGTGGCAGAGTCAGCAAGATGCATTCAAACAACTATAAAAGACGGGGGTTGTGTCAATGGAATTTGAAATAATATGTAATGGAATGGATTAGGGAAGATCAAGAATGATTATTTTGTTGGGTGGAGTATTCCTACCTCATTTGTTTCTTTCTGATCTTTAGTAATATCCGCATTTTCATGCAGACCAAACACTTCAGGGTGAGGATTAAGAGGCAAAGATCTCACGTAATCTAAGTATATTTCGTATGCACCATGAGAAGGACAGTAATACGTTCCACTTTGAGAAAACCTTAAAATAAAATACAAAACAAAAATCAGGTTGACTAACATGTGAGAAGAACATTTTCAGTTTGATTCAACTGAACACAGCAGGTTTTCTTTACTTACTCCAGTTTCCTCCTGGAGTAAAACTGGATCGAAAAGGGATGATTCTTGCTATGTGCACACGGTAACGTTTTTGAGCGTTTTCATTTGTGTTTTCCCGCGAAAACGGCTGCAAAGTGCAAACACTGACAATTTAGGACAGAGGCTGCAGCCAATCTAATATGCTGAAAACATTTTTACTTGGAAAGTGTTAACTACGCGTTAAAAAGATAAACGAGACACAAACGTTTTTGGAAACGCTTGAAAACGGCGCCCGTGTGCACGTAGCCTCTCATTGGATCACAAAGAAGAAGAGCTCATCACTGATAACACTTTCGAATGGTGATAAATATTTTTGTTGTACTCACTTGTGCTGGTTATTCTCTAAAATATCTTCACAGACAAAAATTGACAAAAGGTTCATGAGTAAACGACGATCTTTATCATCAGTAACTCTCCCCCCGTAATTACATTCGCCAAAGAGATAAACAAGCGCATCCAAGGGGGGTTGATCATAATCATTCAAAAACATCTGTGAAGGAAGAAGAATAAGTGGAAGCTTGAGCAAAATGAAAAGACACTAACGCGCATGACAAAATGAAAACACTGGACTAGGCTACAGAAGTCTCCTTTAAAAGAGCTGAAAATGCAATGAAAACCTTTCAATTTCTGAACTCTAAACGCACCTGCAGTTGTCTCATGCTGATGCGAAGGTCAGATTCATTGAATTCGTATGGAATATTCCAACCTAATGGTCCAAACTTTCGTCTTTCTTGTACCAGAGCATGGAAAAAACATAAGCCAAACAACAACTTCCGCCAATTCACGGGCTAAAAACACATTCACAATTTGGTTATAATAGCTTAGTGTTAGGAGCGAGGACTACCGAATGTCTGAGTTTACTAGATAGAACTATACTGTGAGACTAAGAGACTTGCAAACTAGACTCACTTTATTACATGCTTCAAAAAATGCGGGATCTGAGATAGGATCATTTAGATATGAACGCAGTATGTTGGCTCTCAGTCCTTTAGGAGGCTCATTCGTCATCTTCACACCTACAAATATATTATTAAAAGATCCAAAAGACTTTGATAAAGTCCTCACACCATATCTCCAAAGATTATGAAAGACAAGGGATAATATCTATGTTTAAAGACGTGCATGAACTCACCATTCTGAAGGATAGACACAGGGAAATCAGGCGAGGGATAGCTCGTCAACCACAATCTGAAGTCTTTGTGTGTGGCTTCAGGAATTATCACTTCTTCACAGATCTTTTCAAGTTTAGGCATCCAGCTTGTGGCAAGATGACAATTTTGAAGCACAACCCAAGTTCCTTGCTTTAGGGCGTCTTCAATCATACCAGCTGCGATAGGACCCTTAGAGAAATTGAAATACACTCTGAAGTTTATCAATTGTCTATATAATCCAAGCAAGATCTACTGCAGATCACTACCTAAGTAATCAGAGGTCGAGGAAAAAAGTGAGGATCGTGGTTCGATGATAAACGATCGCGGGTCGTGGATAATGATATTTGCTAAGTATATGAGTACTAAAAGACGAAATAGATCGTAAGCAAGAGCGAAGCCTCTATGAAAGACTTAATCTAGTTTACCTGTCCTTGTCCAAGTGATATTGTTTGCGTTCTATCACCACCCATGCCTTGGTCTTGAGCAAACTTAAGTAGATACGCCATGGGATCAGCGCCAGGAGACAGCACAAAGATGAGAGGAGCACAGCAATGAGAATCACCATAACTTAACTCAAGGTTGAATGTTGGAGGTTCAATGTAGGTACGACCCATGTTCTCAACTATGAAATCCTAGGAAGAGATAGATCACGATTAACAGATTAGGATTAATACAATGTAAGATTAAAATAGTGGGTCAGGATTAGTAGTAGAGTTAGGATTTGGTGGATCAGGATTACTAGATTAAAGTTTACCTGAACAGCAGGCACAATTTTGTCAGGTCGCAGACAACGTAAGACCACCAACCTAATGAACACAAATATGGAAATTTTGAGCACCTGAAATAATATGAAATATTAGCCGGTTCTTTCATAACTGAGTACACGGACCTGTCTAACCCAGAGAGCGTGTTCCAGATACCAGGAAATTTCTCGCTCTGAGGTGTTGCTGAGTCATAGAATGTCTTCCAGCCTTCTTCGTCGAACTCTGGTGGAAATATTAGGAGATTTAATATGTACGTAATAGATTTTTAAGAAATAGCTATGATCATTAAATAATCTGTCGGTTCTTGTCTTGTCCTACATTTGTCAGAGTGTATGGCAGCATACCATCTTTTAGTCCAGTGAGGTTAGTGAGATCAGAGGCTCGCACTATTTCCGACCATGATTTCTCAATGAGCCAATCAGGACAAGGATTTGGAAACGGGTTCTCTAACGCAACGCCTCCAGTCAGCAAGAAGCGCCAAACCTGATCATCAACGTCACCTCTGGATGAAAAACACACAGAGGATTATTAAGAGATGACGCCTACTGGATCTCTACGAGAGAAAATTCTGACCTTCCTTGCATAATGCCAACAGTGAGAACAAATGAAAACAATAATTTATCTTTCTCAAACAAAGATCGACAAACGTTCACGTAGATGCTTTCAGTAAAATGTTCATTCAAATTCGAGATTCGTTCATCCAACACATGGGAACGCTTGCTCTTGTTTATTGACTACAAAATAAAGAAAAGTTAGAGGGCGGGGGTTTTCATCAGGAGAGCAGTCCAGTATAAATGAAGTCAGTTCTAACCTGTAGATACAGATTAATGAACCATATGAGTGAGTACTGGTACATGGGTTCAATATTAGCAAGTTCTGAGATGCAGAAGAATAGTATTGAGGAATGTTTCGCTACAGGCTGATATCCATTGCGGGTTTCATCAATCTCCTTCTCTGTTGCAGACGCAATTTCCTGATAAACACAACATTCATACGGTATAAACAAGGCTACTTCGGAAGAATTTCGGAAGAACTTCGTGAGACTTTTGAAAGCCTGTCGTTAGTTCTTCGGCAGCATATTACCTGTTTAGCCTGGATTTCTTCAGAAAGAGCTTTGGATGAAGACAATATAGTAATTGCAGTTTCATCTTCAAGGATATTTCCCTATGAAATGATAGAGCAAAGTTTGTTGAAATAGATTTAGAAGAGTCATCTCCATCACTGAGAGCCATGCTCAGATTTACCTCAGAAGAAGATAACACTTGAAGAATCTTATCTTCAATTTCTTGGAGCTAAACATTTCAAAAAAACTACGTGAATTGTCGTCCGCTTCAAACCAATTCTCGCGCAATGATAACACTTTTTAGCCGCGTTTTATTTCAAACTTCATACTTGTTTCTTATTGGCTGCACTTTCCAAGATTAGTTCATTTTTCTTTTCCTCGAGTTCAGGCTTTTCTCGCGCGGCCACGATGCCCAACAACTGATCTTCTAAACCAAGTGGAGTGATCATGAAGTTCAATAATGTCACCTAAAACAAGCAAGAGGATAATGAAGTATAAAACTACGTTCTCTTAAAAAAAATTCTTACATGAAGTTACCTTCACTGAAATCTCCGGCAGATAATGTGGATTACGCAATCTTGTTGTGATGTAGAAACGAAAATCTTTGGAATATTCAATGGCGTTTTCTCCTAACTTGATGTACTACAAAACAAAGATAATTTCAGTCAAGCTTTTTTTAATTCTCACACACGCCTGAGAAATAATTCTATCTTAGCCTCAAACTGATCCAATATAGTCCATCATTCCTTAATCTACGAATTAGGTCTAAAGTCTAGTGTACACTCACTTCAACACCGCCTTGTTTAAATGTCTGTTTCAAAAGCAACGGTTCTAATATCGGGTCCAGTTCCTCGCCAACGTTCTCCAACAACACAGGTGTACCAAACTATATAATGAACAAACCAACATAATACAAACACAGGTATCAACACAAGGTAATGGAAATTGTGTCTTTTACTACTTACCGTTATACTGTTTTCCAAAGTACGGACGTAATTCGAGTCAGAGAGCTTGACAACAGAAAGTTTGTTTTGTTTTTCCATATTTTTAATCCATTTGTTAGCTTGACCTAGATTCAGAGATAATACCACTAGACCATTGTATTACAATAGATCCTGTATACATATCTACGTGTGTCGTACCCTGTGGATCAATCATTAACGGCCATCTTCTAGCGTTGTCCACAATAATCCCATTATCAATAGAGAACGAGTCCACGGGCAAGCCAGCAATTTGCCAAGCTCTGATTTTAACAGGATCACCCAGAGTGGAATTCACAGAGAAAGACTGGGAACAAGGGATTTGACGTTGAAGACAAAGCTTCATCCATTCTGATATACAATCCTTCAAAGATATTGAGAAGTTTTAATTCATGTTTTTAACAAAGTTTGAAGGGTTAAGACTTACGCTTCTGAAATCGACAGTGAATGAGCCAAGATATGCAACGACAGCAGAAGATAACAAAACATCACCAGTGACTTTGGAGTATCTAAGAAATGTGATAAACAACGTACAGTGAGAAAGACTGAGTTCCATGTAATCTAATTTAAGCGAACTACAAGCCTTACTTATCAGATAGAGACTCTGCTGCTTGTGTCCAGCGGTCTTTCTCTCCACCCAGTCCTCCAATCAATTTCTCAGCGCGATCAAGTTTCTTCGAGCACATATCAATATTATGTTCAAGATCTTTCTTTTTCGCAGTCATCTCGTCAAACTGATCATTCAATGCTTGAAGTTTATCTTCAACCTACAGGCCACGAGAGAAACTAGGTTAACAGAGCAACGAAACTAACTATACAGTTGTTCTAACAAAACCAACCTGTTTTAGCTCAGCTCTTTTCGCGTTCAATTGCTTCATCTGTACAGCTAATTCAGCCTCAGCTGCAGCTAATTTCTCTTTTTTAGGAGCGACGACCTGAACAAAAAAAAATACACTCAACATCCTCCCAAGTTTATCCCAGCAGAGTATCATTCCAGTAAGCATTCAAGATCAATTTCGTTACCTTGGCAACACGATCGTAGACTTCTAACGCTCTGACCCACTTGCAAAGACCTTCACAAGCAGAGGAAACTGTGCGTACTACTGAGGGGTTAAAATCAGCGTGAGGAATATATCTAAACAGATCAACGAATAAATACAAGAATACTTGAATAATGTCTCCAAAGTTTGCAGAAATAGGAAAGCAAGATATGAATCAGTAGAGTGTCTAACTTGTCTCGTATTTTCTTCATAATAGCCGGAGCAATATTATCTTTATCATAAGTCTTGAGAGACTCCAAGAATTTCATATCTCCCAGCATTTTCTGTGAAGGTCCCCAGAAATCCTCAATCATCTTTCCAGAACCTGAAGGATCAGGTTTTCGTTCTGGTTTCAACGCTTTCATCACACACACTGCTTCCAAGATAAGTTTCACCACCGCTGGAGGATTCTATGAAATAATAGACATTTGAATTAGAGATAGGATAAAGAGAAAGATGACTAAATCAATGGAAGTTCTACCTTCATTGTTTTGACCATACTGATATCACTTGGTTTTAAAGTATCTAGAGCTTGAATGGCTGACTCAAGTGCAGGCAGAGCTTCAGCAAGATCGCCTTCACATTCATCTTTGATTCCCTTTGCTACAGCCGCTGCTTCATTTGCAACAGCCTCGTCTGCGCCCACGACCTGAAGCAATAAAACATTGATCCAAACTGCAGTCTCTAAATAGATCAGTTCTACGGTAGGAAGCTTCACAACGCAGCAAATGGTGATCATACTTGGAAGTCTAAACTTTAAATACAACAAGCAAGTCAAAAGTATTCTCGCCTATCATCACTTCCCCTCTACTTCGTGTAAATCTCCACCAACCTCTTTCTTAGCTTCGACTTCAACCGTATCTTGTTCAATCTTTACCATAAGCTTCTCTGTCTCAGCTGAGGTCTGAATCAGTTCAGGTTGCAATGCCTGCAACTCCTCTTGCATCACTGACACTTGCGACGCAGCGAATTCCAGTTTCTCAAGGCCTGTCACGTATCTGTTTTTCAGTCCCAGGATCTCGCTCTGCTTCACCCCCAGCAGAGTCTTGAAGGTCAAAATTAGTTCTAAATATGACGTAGGCGTGACGTAATTATGACGCCGTAGCACGTCATAGTATCTAAAAAGAATACGAAATACTTCATGTTGTTCATATGAGAGCGTTAATGCACTTGATAAGCTTTGCCGTACCGTTCCGATGTTTTCCGAACACTTTCATGGAAATATTTACACATATACACACATTCGTTGCGCATAGCTTCTGACATCTCCAAATCTTCCAGGAATTTATTAGCAACCATTTCAAGAGCGTCTTCTGGCCAAGCCTAAGAAAGAAACAAACTTGTAAATCTTCAATAGTTTTTTATGCTAAATGTGACTGAAGAATACGAGTAGTTTACTCTAGATTTAATTGTACTAACTTGGAACCAATCTATGGTACAGCAATTGATCAACGATGGAAACATTCGAAGTCTGTTTCTGAAAGCATCGCCTATTGGACTCATGGCTAAAACGACATGAAGATTCGCTTTGACTCGATCAATGAAGAACGTATACATTGCCAGTGGAGTGGCGTCAATCTTTTTACCCTAAAAAAGAAAGTATAAGAATAGCTTAGAACTGCTAGGAATCACTTTAGAACAATTCAGATCATTTTAGAACAATTTAGAGCAGTTTAGAACTAATATGTGCACATTTCTCAAACCTCAAGTCTAGCAACATTCTGCATCTTATCAATAAGTTCCGCTTTCTCATCAGCAGGAAATATATTGGGAACATCTCCAGTGTTTAGAATCATGTTGATGTCTTCAACAAACGATTCTTCCTTGATTTGATTATCACTGAACAAAAACACTGTAGGCTTACCATCTGCTCCAGCTTTCATCAACATCTGAAATAAGAATCATGTCAGAGTTTTTATGCTATCATCATAATAGGTGAATTTTTTTCACTTTTTCTCACCTTTTTCAAGTCATCTCTCCACTCAGATTTCGTGTAACTTTTAGTAATTTCAATTTGAAACAAATCGTAGTCCGCCATGAATGTAGCCAGACGCGTGGCACTTTGCCGACCGCTACCTCCAATACCTGAGGACAGGAGACAAGAATGAAGTAAGAACAATCAGCTATGTTTACCCTGGATAGCTCTGTGAATTTTGATCAAACTGTTTATCATGGAGACCCAGTAGGTATTACTAAGGAATAAAATACAAATGAACGTACCGACAAGTAGAAGATGTCCATTATCTTGTTTCAAAACTCGGCTCACTCGTGAAATGTGTTCAATGGCAAATTTAAACATTACAAGCGACATGGGAGTCTTGCTCATTTGATTGAACTCTTCCAAATACCTGAAACAGATTGAAAGATACAAAATGAATATTGCAAACGTCTTAATATATGAATCAGTATAAATCTTTGAGATGCAAACACTTACGTATCCATTTGCGAAGTCAAAGATACAAAATCTGAGATTTCATTATATGTTTTCTCCGGAGAATCAACATTCATGTAATCGCCAAAGAACAAACCTCTGTAAAAATTAGAAAGTGATCAACCTGTCACATCTCCCTACCAAATCCGATCAAACTGTGATTTCTCCCTACCTGATATGATCATCTTGTAATTTCTCTCCAGGTGGGATAAGGTGACCCAAGAGTTTATCCATATCAACTTTCAGTTGATTCTTCGTCGTATCTTTCATCATATCAAAGAAAAAATGACGATCTTCGTCGTCGATGAGACGATCATAAAACACTCGGTAAACCTCGTGAACCCAGAGTCGGATCAGTTTCTCGCCTTCTTGCATACAAGAAGCAGGGACCAAGAGAACGCCGAATATCACACGCGCGAAGTCCCGCAGGTTGAACACGTAATGCGACTTGGTAGGAGTGGGTAGGAAGTTTTGTACAGCAGTGGTGTAAACTTGGAGTGTGGCGAGCACAATAAGCTAAAAAGAATTGCTTATTATAATAAAAATTTTCCGCTTCAGACAAGACTTTTTAAGTACATTTTCCCATGAGATAAAACTTAAATTAGCGTAATACCTTGCCCAGTCTTTGAAATGAAGCATCAAATCCTTTCGCAAAATGCCAGTCAACAATGGATGTGAATATGCTCGTAAGAGTATTGTCATCAAACTTATCAATGGAGACAATATTGAGATGTCTTGTGAAGCGACCAGAGATATGATGACGACCCCCTCCGGGTGGGGCCATGGCTGATACAAACAACTAGAGAGATTGAAGAACATTGAATACCTTTGAGAAATTTAATTCGAAGAAGTCTAGAGAAAGAGATTAAGTATCGTTACCCACCAGATCAATAAGATCGACTTTGGTCGTGTCTTTTCTGTCGTACCAATGGCGATGATCAATCCATTGACGGAGCAGCTCAATAGGAGGCTGGGCCCCATATTTCTCAAGAGCGGGCATATTGAGATCATCAACAAACACGACACACTTCTTGCCAGGTGGTGGACCATACACGCCTTTACGACGACTACACAGAAGAGACAGAAATGTACATCGAGTGCAGTGGTTATAATACATGGATAAAATGTGAGAAGATTCTCTCAGTTTTACTCAACCAAACACCACCGACATTTCTCAGGTATTCCTGAGGTAAAACAAGAGGAATATCATTGGATATTTACTTACCGATCAAGTTTAGACATGATGATATCCTGAGTTTGTCCCGCACTTGTTCGAGATGAGAAATTTATATTAATAGGAATATATCTAAAAGACAAACACGATCTACATGAATTATACAGCAGACATGGAAAGACATTGTAATACACGACGCACTTTTCTTTGGGTAATCCAACCAGATAGTTGTTAGTGATTGCTGATTTCCCTGTGCCAGTTGGTCCAACGAAGAGCATTGGGATCTCATGAGGAAGATAGGTGTCCAAGAAATACGTTTGCCTGGCTGTGTCTGCTGTCTGAATAGTTAATTCGCTCACCTGAAATGAAAAGTTTTATCATTAAAAGTATTATAACATCAACTGAGTATTGTACTAAGAAGCTAAAACTCGGAGTGAAGTTTCCAAGTGAAAGATTACAATACCTTGGCGTCTTTAGGAATATCCAATTTCTTTCTGTCTACATAATCCATCCATTTTCCCCAAGAACCACTCGCTTGCTTTACAAAGTAATAATCATACACAGAGCCTGGATCTGGGAATACACTTTGCTGAAGAGAAAGAAAATAGTCAGGATATTATGCCAGAGTATCTATATTTCTTATTACGAGAGGATCTCTTCTACACCTCTAGGGAGATTCCCAGTATAGGATCTCCTGCATTACCTTTGTGAGTTTAATATTCTTTGGTTTAGGGTGATCTTTGTTAGTTCCACTGATCAATAATCTAAAAAAATTATCAAAATTCTTCCTGCTTTCTCCAGTGATGGTGCCAGCGACACTCCAAACCAAAGAGAACAGAAATAAACCTTGAAGCCAACTTGAGATCTGAAAATATTCACGGTCACCCAAATCAAACGCGGTTAAATTCAATTTCTTCTTGAAAAAAAGTTAGTTAAAAATGATAATACTCCTCTTCCAGTAGACTAAGGATTACAAAACATGTTTTTAAAGGCTAGAGAACAATATTACTAAGGAAGCTGAGTTTTCTTCACCAGAACAAGAAGGTTATTACTGAGATATCTAACCTGAACACCTGACATTCTGTCAGATCCCTCGGCTGTTGCCTGAGCACTAATTTCATCTAACAGACACGTGTAAAGTCTCATCAGTGATGACGTCAAGTGAAGAGGCGACGTTTGCACGAAGAACTTGCATTCACGACGAACGAAGTCTGAAGTATATAATACAATCAACTCACACCGAACTGAATTAACATTGAATTTCTCAGGTTTATAGTCGAAGTATCAGTAAACAATCTGTGGATTTTGATCGAGCATAAAGCTTTCTTTTCACCCTAACTCACCAAGACAAGGTTGCATGAGCCAGTCAAATAAACATTTGATAGTTTCTCTATGTTCTTTCGTCAATACTTCAGGCAATGTGTTCATATACGAGTCCAACAATGGCGTCCAACCAAGCTAGAATGAAAAAAAAAACAACTCTTATATTATAACTTCGTGCTACAATTTTGCAATCTTCTCACCACAACTCTTTCATAAAATTAGCAATACTTACTTGATGAGGTTCCAGATAGATCATACCGCATCTACTGACTGTGGCTGGCGAGGCTTGTTCCAAATCTGATGGCTCAAATATTAAACTTTGTTTTGAGTTCATTTGAATTATTTCACCACTCATAAGACACAACTAAAAAACAAACGCACTAATTCACTTTACTATAAATAGTTCTACTAGTAAATAAGTTGGCATAGTGTTAATCTCACGTCAAGTTCTTGCGAGACGCAGTCCAGCAAACAAATGTATTTTTAAAACACAAAATTCTCTAACCTTCTTATTATCATCTAGGACAGTGTTCATATTTTCAATCCATACAGCATCAACAGGGCCATCAAATATAATCCATTTTCTATCCTCACTCGTTGAAGCCGCTTGTTCTCGAAAATTGTTCGCAAGAACTCCATCGGACCATTCATGTGAAGTGGGATCAAAACTTCCATATAATTCGCCCATTGTACATGATTTAGGATTGATGATGAGATATTTCACTGTGTTTTCTGGCAGGCCAGCTTTTTCCAGGTCAGCAAGGGAATCTGCGAGAACCTACAGGGATTTTCTTCACATAATAACTGTGAAGAAGGATGAAAAAAGACTGCACATTATGTGAAATCTCACCTTGAATGCCATAGTTTTGCCACCAAGGGGTTCACCAACAATCATGAAACCGTGACGAACTATCATCATCTCATAAATCTAAAAAAATCCCAACAATTATCGGCCATTGCAGTTCACTTTTCACTGAAATATTCGAAACTTTGTTGCGAACTTCGCAAGTTCGTTTTTCCACTTCAAATCAAATGTTCACTCTAACTTTCAGACACAGGTTTGTAAGCAAAGCGTTTTGAGACTGGCTTCAACATAGAACAGATATTAAAGCCTGTGTATGTGAAATTTCCGACACTGCAGAGTAGACGTTCCTCCACAGGGCATACCTGTATGATTTTCTTAATGAACCAATCAGTAGCTTGGAGATTACGAAGTCGACAGTTTTCATTGAGAGCATCTTTGAGAGCGCCATAATCCGGGTTTGGCCAGGGTGTCCCAGGAAATAAATCTGAAATAATACCTTCAAAAAGAGGAACATCCTGAAAAAAGAAAATAATTTGAGTTAACTAGTTCTTCAAAGATATTTTTTATCAACAAAGTTAAACTTTAATAGAGTTTAACAATTATTCAAACTTAATATTTCTTTGTTTTAAAACTTTATACAAGGTTAGAAACCAACTCAAGAATTGCGATATGAATGCTTCGGGTCACTGAGTGAGTACCTGAGAAAGAAACTTCGCAAGATTTACTTCTAAAATGGCACGAAGAATCAACTCTGCTTCGTCATCATCCGGGAACTTTAGTTTCAAATTTCCCGCCGCAGTGAGAACTGATTTGACCGCGCGCATGCCGTAATCATAATGAGATTGGGACGAGAGCTGTTCTGAACATAATGTGTATGTAGCCACAATCTTTTGAGCAAGACTACAAGAAACCCAAACAAACAAAAGTCAAATAAGAGAGCCCTGATCATATTCCAGGCAGTTTCACGTTTGCTAGACTGGAAAAAAATCCCCAACACACATAATAAGACGAAAGCTTCAACACTAGCATAGTTGTAAATGAACTAAATAATTTCCAAGCAATGTTCTCTTGATGCTGGCGTTTTTTGTAAGCAAAACAGATGAGATACTTGCCTTCTAGCATCGACGAAACCCATGGAATAAAGAGAAATTTCTGCGATGAGAGCGTAATCAGGAACCATCATTGCGACAGTACGAAACAACACCTTGAATAAAGCATCAAGAAATGAGAGCAGAAATATTCTAGCTTGTTGAATCATCTCTCACTAGGCGAACTAGCTAATCTTAGCAATACTCATTGTCAGTGATTCCTCTATAATACGAAATGAAATGTATATGTAAGCAGATCCACTACAAACAACAACTGCTGCTTTTGGAAAATGTAAAAACTTTGAAATTTTTTCCTTGCTTATTCATGACACTCTTCGAAAGTTTCACCTATGCCCCAAACCGCTCCAAGTTTCTCCCCGACACTACAAAAACCGTTCTATTTGCTCAAAAGCGTACTTCTCAGATAAAAAAAACATGTTTTAAAAATATTGACAATTTTACGGTGTCGGTAGAACTGGGTTTCGAAATTATACAGAAATTAATCTATTTATAAGAATGAAAGAGTGAAACCT
>JAODVQ020100419.1:0-16905 GCA_025400075.2 Phenganax stokvisi
GTGTGTAATGGGGTCCAAACAGGGGGACTGTGGACCCTGGAAGAGAGGACAATGCACATCAACTGCCTGTAGCTCCTGGCAGCATTTCTTGCTGTGACATATTTTGCAAAGGACAAAACAAATTCCACAGTCCATCTGAAAATGGACTGACATATAGCAACAAACTAGGGGGAATGATATCCCCGTGGACTGAACATATTTCAAGAAATCAATCAGAAACTGGGACCTATCAGATGCCACAGTATGTCAGTTTGAGACCGGATCTGTTTGATCCACTGGACTGGGCTGAGCTTTTCGGTGTAAATAAAGCTCAAGCACTTGCCAAAAGATTTGCTTAGAAAGTACTCTATCTGATTTTCGGCATTTATTCAATCAACAAGCAACAAGCTCAGAGGACCGAGATTGTTGTAGTGCCATTCAGTGTGGAAGGTCCAGTGCAGTACCCAGTGCTACTGGAAATGTTGATAAACATCCCACTACTGATCCCCGAGAAGAGGGATCTGATCTTGGTCACTCACCCGGATAGCCTCTCAGATGTGATACCACAACTGTGTGGGTTATCTCAGGTAGCGCTACAAAGACCGCCAAGTTTCGAAAGGAGCTACGAAACCACTCCTGGCATCATGGAGACAGAAGTCATCCAAGACATATGAACAACTCATTTTTCGATAAATGGGCCAGGTGGTGTTGTGAACAGGACTGTGATCCCCATTTCATATCCTACCGGTGACATAGTCAATTTCCTTGCTCACCAGTATCGGACACTCAACTCCTACCATTAAGCAAGCTCATCAATCCATGAGAAGTTGATAGCTATGAAGTAGGCCAACACCCGATGGTGTCCAGACTACTGAAGGGGGTATTCCACAAAAGACCCCCTTAACCAAGATACTTTAAGACATGGATATCTCAAAGGTGACATCATATATTAAGTCCCAAGGCAAAAATAGCAACCTGTCTTTGACAGAGCTCACTCACAAGACTGTAATGCTCCTAACACACCAGACCATCTAGGCCGGCAGAATTATCACATCCCCTCGGAGAAGATACCTTCCCCAAGGGAGTGTCTTTTCAGCCAGCAAAGCTTGCCAAGTAGTCCTGGCAACCGAAACCAATGACCGAGTTCTTTTACCCTGCCTTTGCAGCAAACCCCTTACCAGTTACTATACTAAGTGCATATGAGGAGAGAACTCACAAGGTTAGGAGAGAAGAAAGGTCGAATCCTTTACTCCTCACCAAGATCTGACAACACAATGTGGCATCCAGCTCTACTATAGCCCAATGGCTTAAAACCTTATTAATGAAAGCAAGTATTGAGACTTCTATACTCAGGGCACATTTGGTGCATGGTGCTGCGGTGAGAGCTGCCTATAATGCAGCCTGTGACATCCTGAACACTGCAGATTAGAGTTCACCATCTGTTCCAGAAGTTCTATAACAAACCTACCAAATAAACTGGTTCAGCCGAGCCGTCCTTAACCCACTTAGTGGTTGCCAGTTGATATGAGAGATGGAGAATTCTGAATTACATATACAATTACAGAATTGCTCTGACCACTTAGTGGTTCCCAGTTATTCTAGATTATATGAAGAAGGTGATATCAAGCATATCAATGTCCCACTACTAACCTGAGACTGAGTCTCAAATCGATATGCGTTGGCCGAGATCCTACTTTACTATATGTCGCTCACTGTAGAAAAGCCAACGAGCTGAAATCAGGAAACCCTTTCATACTCACTTGGTTTTTTTCTGATGCAGTACACCAGGAAAATCCGAGGTGGTCTCCTCGCAGGATCTTTTTCCAGATCTTTTTCCAGTCATTCATGTAGCTATAGTGTATCCTGCAAGCTAACAATGTTCTACATTCTCCTAGTTGCATAGTTTTTGGTACAGTTTCCATTAGATATGCACCAGAGTACAATACGGCTCGCGCGGAACTTAAACTCGAGTTGCTACTTGCTCAGAACTCGAGCACTCGCGCCAGACCACGTGCGAGTATTTACTCGACCACTGCAATCTACTACATGTAGTTCTAGCTACAGTGCTCATTGTAATGAGGAATGTATAGCATTTCCTATGTTTATATAGCATGTTTTGAATAACAATGTGCTTTTGCGCAGTATTGCACTGATGGTTTCCTTTCCTTAGATGTTTTTATTGTCGAGCACGCTCGCAGTATTCAAGCGCGAGTGGCTGGAGGCGTTGCTGCGCACGCCGCGCGAGTAAATCGTCGAGCGGTCATCCCTCGCCTTGCGAGTACGAGTCCTCGCGCTCGTGACTCGCATTTAAGTTCCGTGCGAGCCTTACTGTACCTGCACTTGTCCATCTTCTTCATATTCATCTTCTTCTGGAACTTCATCATAATCCACTTCTCCTGGTGGTGATGGATTCTGAACCTTTGCAACGGGTGTCATTTTTTGAGGTGATTCTGGTTTTACATTGTCCTGCATGCATGAATCACAAGTAATCGATCAATGGTTGTGCATAGCATAGTAATCTAACCTTGCTGGTTTTCTTTCTATAGGTGATGGGTGCAGCACTGGTAGGTAACGGTTCCTGGTTAACGTAAGGTGGGTCTGAGGAAGTTTTTGACCTTGTCTCTAATCTTTTATCATGTTTAAATTCAGGTTTAACAATATGAGAACTGTTGCCAATTGAAGGAGCCGATTTGTTGACTACAGTGTACACCTCTTCACAGCCAGGTAGTGTAACTCTCTCTATTGCCTTCAAAAATCAATATATTGTTTACACTACAAAAATCTGGTCTCAAATTTCTTCAATAATCTATCCACTATCTACAACTACAATACAATGCAAACATCAGTACTGCTTATCACATTGTACAAAGTAAAGGATTAGGGCATCTAATTTGGATTAAACAGTAAAAAACCTCAAAAGTAAGAGCTTTGACATTCAAACACACCTGATCACAGACACACCATGCTATAGTTGACATTCTATTCCCATGCTTACTCTAAGTACATATTGCTTTCTACTAGTAGTAGGATGAAGAACGCAACAGTAGATAGGGACAAAGAACATGTATGCACATGTAGATATTTCTTTGCTCTAGTGACTCTAAATTGCCATCATCACTTTTAACCCAATTAATAATATTGCTGTCTAGTGGATTTGCTGCAGTTGCACACTTATAATCAGGGTTCTAAGCATTGACATTCATTAGGTTTGTGTAGATACGCTAAAAATTTCGTGTTGCACATCAAATCTTATTTCTTGTACATGATACTTGCGCTAAGTCGCTCGTCTGCAAATGGCACATGCCTGGCAAGTCAGCACTGCTAGTGATACGGGAGACTCGAGAGCAGCAATTTCTGGATGTGATGGTCCTAAAGGCCAACAGTATCGTACAAATCTGTTGTACAATAATGTTTGCTTGTGTTCCACATAACGCACTGATGGCCCAATGCCACTTAAACTCTCGCGCCCCTGCACACGTTTCTATTGGCCATGGACCACTGGTGCGTCACGTGCAACACTCGCTGCCATCGTATCATTATATGTATAAAACAGTAGTAACAGCATAATACACTGACCTTGGGATCCATATTAAAACTCTCGGTACTTTCAGAACGATCTCTTACTCCTTTTCTAGCAGCAGGGATAGGTTTTGATCCTTCGTGTCGATAAACAGGACTAAATTGAATAAGATCGGGAACTCTGTCAGGGGCACCGCTGTCAAATCCTCCCTTAATATGATTATAAATGTAATAAATCAAGGTCTTATATCTATAGTAAAATGGTGCTGACTAACTGTATCTGTACCTCAAAGTTGGCGTAAGAATCTCGTTTTGTCAAAGTTTCATGTTTAATAGTTTCCACAGAAGTAGTGGCCCCATTTGTCTCTAAAAGAGCTGAACGAACATCAACCTCCACTGCAGTTTCTGTAAAATAATATACATATATTTTTAAAATATTTTAAAATCTCGTGTAGGGACAATTAAAGATACTCATTTCTTTCTCATTATATGCTGTGTAGGGTGAAATAGCAGCGAGCGAGTTTATGAAACACACACACAGAATAGCAGTCACCCACTCTCTTCTTACTGTTCGAAGTGATCATTACTACTTTATCCCATTTGTCAGCAATATGTGCTCGTTGGATAACTACAGTACCAATCACAGAAAAGTTTCTGTTCTGTTTCGGTTGAGTTTGCATTAAAACGGTAATAAAACGGTGTATGGAAAGAGCAGCGTTTGCGTTAAAATGGTAACAAAACGGTGTACTCAGCCTGCGGGGGCAGCTTTTTGTGCAGCCAGAGCAGCAGCCCCGCCCTAATGCTCGGCGTTACGCCGCACTAGGTAGAAATTGTGGGCAGAGCTTTAGATTCAGCGATGTCTTTGCGCAAAGTGCTAGGCGAACTTTCTAACTTCTTCTGTCATCTTGGCCGTTCCGCCGCTACTACAAGTTGGCGTGCTATGGTACCCATCTCCTTGAAGCGGCGAATAAACTTTGCCATTCCACACTTGCATGCTCTAGCTAACCGCCGTCCATCTCGTGCGCACGGCACTGCTGTGGAAATCATGTGCATTTGGGCGCGTAACAGAACGGTACCAGAATGGTAATAGAACGGCATTTTAGGACAGCGGTAATGCGCGAAACGGAACGGTAATGAAAACGGAACGGAAACGTTTCTATGAAAGATACTGTAGTTTTCTCTACCGTTCACTCTTCGTAGAGAAAGAGAAGAGGCGTCTCCAGTGAGATTATCACGAGGCTAGTTAACCGTCTAAAGGGTTTGGAGAAGGACGTTAACAATCCTGTTACTCTTGAACTCGCTGCTTGTGGTTTGACTTACAAACTATAAGGGGCAAAAGCACCTCTCTACATGTGTTCAAAGAGCTTGTCACATGATAAGATGACGAACTTGAAGTCGAACAACCTCTGTATCAACTGCTTGAGGTCAGGACACTTTGCAAATTTTTGAGATGAACTACCAAGATTATTGTTCACGGGTAATGGAACGCATACTTACAAGGCTCTCCTGGTCAGATTTGCAACTGTTTAGAGATATCATCGTTCTACTGGGTACCCAAAGATGGCAAAAGATCCAAGATGAAATGACTGATGGGGAGAATCCACTGCAAGCCACTAATAGGCTCTTTTAACACTTCAGCATACCACTGGAAGGAGCTGGAGTTCAATTATCTGAAGTCTGTTCAGAGCTTGAAGGAATGGTATCCTATACCTCCTGATTCATTTCTTTATATTGGGCTGTTTGGTGGCGACTCTTTCACGCACCATATTCTACAGAATGGTCTAACGTATTAAGTCTCGCTAGCCTTCTCTTCCCACTACCAGTGTCTAATGGCAAGATCGAGCGCACCTTTTCTCAATTTTACAATCTTAAGAGCTTCACTCAAACAGGAGACACTTCATGACGTATTCGTCCTGAATTTGGACCCTGGTGGAAAAGAGCGCATATTTCTGTGTGATTTCGCTGAAATCTTGTGTGACTTCGATGTGATCACGCCCTTTTTTGCACGTGTTCTCGCCTTTATCGCGCAGTCATCGCGCCAAATATCGCAACCGTTACACAGCATACACGGCGTAGTAGCGTAAGTTACGCTACATAAACAGGATGTACATAGTGTAAACTTAGTGCACACAATGTTCCCCGCCCTCCTTGGCTGTGTAAGCTACTCAGGTGCTAATCGTATGAAACTATACAATGCAATACAAAAGAAGAACAGAAAAACAAATAAGCAAAAAAATACAGGAACACACAATTAAAGCAGAAGAATGAAAGTTATTGGGCACCATCAATGAAGGGGAAAGATGGTGGGATTCGGTGAAGCCACAGAGTAGCATTTCCCCTCCATAGAGTGATGGCCACTTGACTAAATAGATGCTTGGTAGTGGTTGCTCGATCGGAAGTACTGCACCTGTCGCTGATCGCATGTCCGATGGAATTGATTGTAGATATAGTGTCTTCAGCCAACCTGCCTAGAGTCTCTACGACTAGGGGAACAAAGTGTAGCCCGGCCTCTCTGTATGCCGCAAGGTTGGAATCATGTTTACGGCCTACACCAACTTGGAGGGCATGACCTGAAGTGAAAGAGGACTCAGAAACCGACTGATCTTGAAGAGGGCTGATGACGTGGACATCGTGAGCTGCTGAACGACCACAGGTCCAATTGGGGAGGAGTATATCTGCCAGTCAAGAAAGAGCTGACGAAATAAGACCAGGAGCCTCCTTGGAGGAAGCAAGTGCTACAGACTGAGCGGCAGAAAAGAGAACATCCCTAATAGCATTGTGACGTGATATACGATCTCCATTACCTCCACAACCAACTCCATGGTCCCCAAATGGGTCGGCAGTATTACGACAGTCTGGACAGGGATAAGGCCTGCTGGAGTGTCCCTAGCCAGTATCGTAAGCAGCACCTAAACTCGCGGTCATGAAGGTGTAGGCCAAGATGTTCTGAAGGGACCACGTTGAGCCAGTCTCCAGCATGAGGGAGACTTGAGGAGAGGGCAACAGCACGGGATCGGATGGAAGGAGAGGATACTAATAATGGATTGAAGTTAGCCTCATCTATGGCAGCTGAAAGACAACGCTGACGTAGAGGCACATCAATGTGTTCCAAACAGTGCCAGTTGGAGTTCGCAGCCGCTTCAGCCAGAGCAGACACAATGTCAGATATATGAATGGAAGGTCTTGAATGCTGGTCAAGTATACGTTCAACCAGAGGTTGGGAGACAGTGGAGGAGGCCAAGAAAGCAGCTGGTGCATGGAGTGAAGCACTCCGGAGGTTGAGACCACCTCTATTGCTAGGGAGGCCTGCCTTGAGCCAAGACCAGTCTGACACAGGAACTAATACAATGGACTCGAGAGTATGACGAATAGCAGCATTGAATTGGTTGGTAGAGTGAAGATTGTGGCTTGGAGGGCACGTGCGGAGAATGAAGGATACTTAAGGAAGGGCAAGGCATGAACGAAGGAGAGTCATCACCAATTGTGTGTCTGCCATATCATGTAGATGAGACAAAGATGTTTCTATCTACTCCAGATGTGTTTGAAAAACCTCTTCACAAAATGTAGGAGGGCCTATCGGGCATCCGAGGAGTGTAAAACCTTCCTGAGAAACTGGAATCTCAGCTGGTAAGAGAGAGAGACTCATCCTCATCTTTGGGGATGAAGAGGAGCGACTTGCTCCTGTTGAGGTTAGGACCGAGCAAAGGCCCTTCCTTCTCCACGATACGTCAAGTGAGATGTCAAGCAATTGCGCCAAATCACACCAATTGCGCGCAAATCTCGCGCACCTTTCCACTCGGGGATAAAATTCCCTTAAAAGATTTCTCATCTAATGCTGTGATTAACCCTGGTGGGAGGCTAAAAGCAGAAATCCGAGTCATGGCCCACGCTCACATTGTAACAGGCGTGCTTCAGAGAGAGAGATGGTATCAGAAGACTCTTTACATAATGACGTTAACTCTGCCAATGAGGATAAAGTAGAGGAAGGACTTGTCCTTGAGCACTGGGACAGTTGGTTAGAAAATGATATAGACTGACTTGTTGTACATCTGTTAAAAAGTATTGCTATCACAAATTCTTGACAGAATAAAAGCTAAGGATAACTGAACAAAATGAATGTGTTCAGACATAACGTTGGAAAGGTATTTGCACCTAATTTCATGCACTGCAGGCGTACAGCTATGCGTGCGTACGTGTATGCCAGCGCGCTGTACGTGTTCACGTTATACCTTGTATCTGAGTAGTACCGTATCTGTTTCAGTTTTTGTCTCTATAAATGTTTGTGTCTCTGGACCTCCCATGAGTTTCTTCGGAGTTTACTGAAGTGATAAATCTCAGCATTATTAACCCTCGGCGCACATGCATGAGGGTTACGGCACTCGTTCTCTGTGTGTCTCTCCGTTATTCCACAGCACAATTTCTAGAAGCATATTTCGCTCTAAATCTCAAGCTGTGTTATCTTGGTGCTGTTAATGTCAAAAGGTTTTTCCTGAGATTGCTTTGTTGCCGAGATGTAGCGATTTTCATTCTCAATATCTAAACATTCGCAAGCGGCTGTGTAAAGTAATCCAAATTTGCACAGTGCATTCGTGCTAGCGTCTGGCAGTGCCACGGTAACATGCTGTGTTCTGGGACTGAGCAGCCTGAGTTAGATTACCGCACTTGTTGTTTTTTCTCTTTAGTCTTAGTTTACGAGACACGCACACTCCGCGCAAGCTCCGTAGACTCAATGCGCAAGTTTTTTTGGTCTCAATTCATCAAAGCCAATGGACCAGTCCAATTTAGCTTATGCACAATGATCATGGATTCTGTTTTCTGCTGCACTGTTGTTGTGTGGTTGTTAGCTAGTGCGATCTCTGTTCTAAAAACAGCATGCATAAACCAGCTGTCTGCTCTGAGGGTTTGCACTTTAGTGCTTTTCATTTGAGCAATACTCTGCTCGGGTCTTGCTTATTTGAACCTATCGTTGTTCCCATCCGTTATGGTCTCGGGCTTCGCATTGGAGTTCGCATTGTCACCATAGCAGACTACCAGGAGGAAGAACTCAATCCAAACACACATGATACTGCGTGTACATATATACATAGTACCTCTCTGCTATACATATACCACATATATCCTACTACACTTTTAAAGGCGTTACGACACGGTGGCACCCACATAACGCGTAATTTAACCATGTGTGCGTTAATTAGCACACACAGAGCATAAACACGTGAACTTCAGGCCGCCTGGAAAAGAGTGCAGAGGCCACGGACCTGGAAGGAATGACGCCTAAACAGTCCAGTACGGACATTTAAGACTTTCTTGACACGGTACTAATGGCGTAGAGAAGCTTTGCCGTTCTGCACATGGGACCCATGCACTACTGTGAACGCTGAAATGCGGCAGAGTTGAAAGAACTTTTTGACCAATCAGATTCGATGATTGAAATCTTGGCCCAAGTTTCATCAAAATAATTGCTTCCGTGAAGGTGGCACGGTGTTGTAGCGCCTTTAACATCATTATTTACCTTGACTGCTACCATCAAACAGCAATTCAACCTTAGCATTCTCAGGAAACTTCTTGTCTTTGAAAGCATCATCCAAGTCTTCCTTCTTTAACACCAATCTGTTAAAGGAAAAATATTGTGTAAGACTCATCATTAATATACACGTGTACAATTTAATCCCGCCTACATCATACATGTATATAAATGTTGAATACATTGTAAGGTTTCACACTTACACATATTCACCGCTTTACTTCACAGCACATAATGCCCTCTGGGTCGCTGCCAAATTTCAATTTTATAATTTTAGAGTCTCGTGCAGCAGAAAATGTTCTACTCTCTCTATTCTCACAGCTTTTAGAACGTTTCTTAAATTCAACAAGTCGGCAAAATGTCAAAGAACAGTGAAAGATCACCACTCCATCGAAAGCTGTCATTCCATTTGATGAGTAGCAAGCAACACTCTCTTCCTGCTTTAGCTATGTAACTTAACTCTTTGGGGCTCAATTTAATGCGTAGTTTACGCGCGTATTACGTATATAACTTACAGTTGTGGCTACTATAATCCCAGTTCCGTAAAAGCGGAGTGGGTAGGCACTTGTACTAGAGATCAAGAGGCTGATCGTTCGAATCCCGCTGCTGCCTCCTTCTACGCCACTTTTTTTCTTGTTATAACGGTCCCGTTTTTCATGCGTAATACGTAACGCAATGACTAAAATTGTAGTCACGGGCCCCAAAGAGTCAAGTCTATTACACTCTGGTGAAACACAGCCGAATTCAAAATTTCAAAGCACAATGTGCACGCATTAAAGAATGGTTCCATTTATCTGCACCGCGAGTTCCTGCGGAGCTGGTTAACGAAGCTAGTAATTGAGAGCTTAACTAGTAAAAATGGCTGCATAATCAGCCTAAGCCCAGAGGACCTCCAAACCACTGTATTTTTGCTGATTATTCGCAAATGGAGAGGGAGCGGTGAATCTTTTTGATCCTAGAGATGGTTCAGTAGACCAAGATTATGCATACCAAGTTTGGTGTCTTAACTCAAAAGTCATGTGGAAATAATAAATCTAACTGATATTTCAAGCACTCTGGTGTACACACCCATTATCTCACCTGAGCATCACATGACCTTACATTAATATGATCATCATGATCTTAAAAGTCTGCTGATTATTTTGGTATCTCACTTTTGTAAATATCATGCAGTGTATAACAGAGTTATAGTCTTAAATCTGAAAAAACACAGTTTCCAAAAACATACATTCAGTTTCTAGTGTTGACATCCTACAAGGTGAAGAATGGGCAAGATTGATTCATCTAGTAGTACAGTATGTTTATGTTTAAGCCCGTATGATGAACAAAATGTTTTTATCAGTAATATGTTCAATTAGCAACTTATACCGTTTTAAATCCTGTGTAGCGCAGTTTAAAGTATAGTTTGAGGGGCTTAGGCAGTAAATCTGGCAACAAGTGCACTGTGTCTCTGACTAAACTAGACGAGTAAACTCTCTGCGAACGATAATCACGCCTTCTTTTTCACGAGGGCAGCTTTCTCTGCACGAAGTATGCCGTCTCTGAGGCTAATTCACAAGCGGATAGGCATGCCAGTTCTCGTTTAGCCGACTATTGTTGTTTTTTCTGCACTCAAAACGGAAGAAATATTAGACATCAGTCACACCAGACGGATATATTGGGATATATTGCCATCCGGATGGGCTAAAGATGGCTTTAAACCGGGCCAGACGGTTTTAAACCAGTATGGTCAGCATTAAATTATTCTGTACGGTTTTAAAACGGTCCGCGGGTTGCTAATTGGTCCCTAACATATATACTTAGAACATTTTTGTAACAAACGCTAACCTTAACGAGTTTGCAACAATGGCTGTATGAAATTGACATCGAAAAACTGGTTCCATCCCAGAATGTGACTTCTTATGGAAGCACTTCAGTAAAACCTCTCCCTATTAACAATTCCAAAATACTATAGTGATATGAGACAGAGTTACCACTTTACAGACGTGTATGTAGATACTCAATATTCGCTGTGTTAATCATAACTGGGCTTTATACTGCAATAGAGACAAACCTGGAGATTAAGGCCTCCTCCATGGAAGGTTATTTTTATCCTCTCTTCCTTCTCATCACTCACACTGTGGTAAACAGAATAGCAATGTTACAAGCAATCTGATGTGTGTATACTGTGCTATGCCAAGTCTAAGGTTGAAAACACCCTTTCTGCCTTGATATGGTGTTGTGTGGCATTGTATGCTTGGGACTACAACCAACTGACTGCCCCTGGAATGCCAGGTTTCATGGTTTTTTGAAAAGAGTTGACCTGGGTGGTACTGCATTGCTTGTAGTGCACTTGCTTTGATGTTTCCTCACTAAGCTTTATATTCATGCATATTTCTAGCATCTAAGGGACTCCTCATTTAACAAATATTTGTCAAAAATATGCAGAATTGGCACATGAAACATCAATATTCTTCTCACCCTCGTCCCCCAACAAGCAGAGTGACAATGATAGGTAAATTAAAACAGAAAAGTTCACACATACTGGAGTCCTGTGGTCATTTCTAACTTCATGTTGACATATATTTTGAGGAAAACTCTGCAGCCACCTTTACCATCAAAATTTGGCCTCCCGTGAATAATTACATGATTTAAGATAACCGGCCTGCAGGGTGATACATATACAAACATGAATCAAAATACAGTACTGGTTAGAATTGTGACTGGAAAATGAAAGGGGTGTCTGTGCTTAACATCTCAATGCACATTGACCCGCATCAATTCCGTCCGCACTACAAACTGAATGTGCATTGACCCGCATTGATTTAATCCGCATACATGAGGTACGTAGATTGGCCTGAATTGAGCAATGCTTACTCGTAAAAGTCACGTGTAACTGGCTTGACACACGCGCTGCACCATTGCCATAAAAGTCGGGAAAGTGCATTCCCCTTGCATCTGCTGTCGCTCCTGGCCAAGTGCATGAAAAAAAACACTCTTCACTCAGTTCTTATGTCTTCTACTGGGTACAGCACGGCCAAAAATAAATAACATTGACTTATAGCTCCTTTTAGTCCGCTCTCGTGCACACATTTGTTGCGTAGTTGATGCAGCAGTACGTGCTCTGCCCGCAAGCATCACATGATGAAATTTTGTGAAGAAACAAACAACGCAAGGCAAATGCAGAACAAACTAAATCAACTACGTCCAGGACAATCCTTTTCCAAGAAAAGAACTGCCCTGGACGGGACACGAACCCATGACACCCGGCATTCCGGGCCAAGTGCTCTACCACCTGAGCTACCAGGGGCAGTCAGCTGGCAGAGGGCCCGGGTCTACAACACAACACACACACTAGACAAGGCAAGGACTGCTATAGTCCATGTGTGGTGTAAGTGCAAAGTGTGGACAGGATTTCAATGTGCACCAATCCAGATTGAGTCAATGCACATTGTAGCGCCAACACAGCATAAGGTAAGGTGAGGCACATGTGTAGATCAGCAGCTTCACATAAACCCTATGACACAAGGACACTCATCATTCAAATGAAGGTTTCATCAACACATGTGCAACTTTGATATCCATCATTATTCCAGGAAGGTGGTGTAAATGCACTACTACAACAAATCATAATAAGCCATGAGTCTCATGTCCGCAAAACAAGACAATGTACAGAATAGGTAATACACAGCACAGAACAACTGACTCAATTGACTACATTATTACGTGGTGGCTGTATGCAAATATATACTAGAGAATACTTACGGACTCTTTAAACTGATTTTTCCAGCCAGGAGGTCAGAGAAGTAGTGTACATACTTCCTCTGTGAGGGTTGAGTTACTCCAGCACACTTACTGTCGTAAAACCTTTTCATAGCAAAATTGTCCAAAGCTACCTCAGCACTGTAGCAGTACAATAAATTAAAGACTCTCACAAATACTGGTACAGATAAAACTGCACTAGATATTGACTATGGTCTAATACCATACACCATTAGACCAAGTTTGCTCCTCAGGGACCCTTTGATACTAGGTAACCTATGAAATTCACAAAGTTCATGAACTTTTATGTTTGTACTTTCAATATTGGCAACCAGTTAAAGTTGTATGGTCCCACCTCAAGTATGTACATATATTTGAGGTAAAGGAGAACAATCTCCCTATTGTTTAATGTATATGTTAGGTGCAAACCGCGGATCTGGACCAACCTCGGATTGCGCTGTGCAAAGCTTGGATTTGAGCTACGCGGATTGCGCACTGGTTGTGCTAATCTTGGATTGCGAAAAGAGGGTGTAAGAAGCTGGCGCATTCGTAACTGCTGAGGCGGCATCGCTATGCTGCGCATGTCCGTGCATATCACTACTTCTTGTGCTTTTACGGCATCTCTGTCACTCTGTCTTTCTTTCTCGTGTCAGTTTAGAGCTCGATCAACTACTATCCGAGGTTTGTCTTGCGCAAAGCTCGGTCTGTGTCTGCGATAGATTCGCTATAGGTAGCGAGGCCTAGGCTCAGCGTGGCGAGCTCAGTAGCGATAATACTGTATTAGAGTATTATTAGCATCATGCTGCAATGTTCAATACCAAAATATGGTTGTTTTTGCTAGTTGGATCTAAGGTTTGCGCATTACAATCCGAGGCTTATTAGTGCAAACCTAGGATTTATGCGCGCAGGTATAATCCGAGTTTAGCGCTGTGCAATCAAAGGTTGGTGTGAATCCGTGGTTTGCGCCTAACATATATAATGTATAGCCAGAGGCTACATATTTGTTGGTGTTTACGTGTAAACAAAATCATTGACGAAAATTCAATGTGACATTGCCTGGGAGTAATTGAAACAAACCTGTGTAAAAAATTTCAAGACTTTCGGTTACGGATTTCTAATAAGACAGTTCCGAACTTTTCTCCCATAGTTCAGTACATACATAGCTCTCTTAGCAAAACCATGTATATATATATACAAGGGCACTAGGTACTACATTTCCGTGTGCTTAATTTTGCCATCATGCATGTGCCACACATATTAATGCAATAAATTTTCATGGAGACAAGATAGGGATGGATCCTGCATGCCAGTTGTACACACCGTCAATATTAGCTAATGTCAGTAAACTGATGTGACACTTCATGCTGGAATCCATCACTATCTTTATCTCTGTCCTTTTTACACCATCCCTATAATTATTCGAAATTATTCAATTCAAAGAATTCTCTTTATCTTAATGTTACTCCTTGTGAGGAAATTTTAATGCTCCATAGTGTTTAATATGCTTGTCAATGCAGAATTCAGACTTATATTGAAACAAATCGTCCATATACCGTAAGCTGCCTTCTTTTTCCAGAACAAATATTGACATGACTAGTATCTCAGCATTAGCAGTTAATGTTTTTATACTCACAATATTTAGGCTCACTACAAATGATAGTAACAGCTAACCAAAAGTGTCTAACATCTGTTTAGTTTCCACAATCACTGTGATAAACAAAACCGACCACTAACCTTTGGCAAATCTCAGAGTAGTTCATAAATGCTGCAATTACACAACCAGTGCGTCCTTTTCCTCCTTTGCAATGGACCACGACCACATGTTGAGGATCAGTGTCCAGCCATGATTTCATAGACCTGCACACAGATGATAATCTCTCCAATGAGGGGGCCAGGTGATCAGGCCAGCCAAAATCCAACACCTAATATGTAAGTATGTTGGACTAAAGTTACAATGAACATTGTAAGATATTCGACTCGCAGGATTATATCAAAGGTATAGCGACGTAGATTTTCTCCCTTTTGACGGAAAACGGCAATATTCTGATAATTTCACGAAAATATATAGTCAGCGACTGACCAGTGAACATAACCATGACATAAACTGTTGTGCCATAAGAAGCATATACAAAGACGAGACATAGTGACAGTACATAGTGACAGGAGACAGATGACTGAATAACAAATACATGACACACTTCCCCCTTGGGACAGTGAGTGTACCATGAACTGTTCAAAATAGAGTCCGATTTACTGACAAGACTTCAATGACTCCCTTGCTCGAAGGAAGGCCTGTCGTTTCGGCCTTTTCAGTATCACATCCTCCGAATGACTAGGTGAAGTCGATGAGTCGGGATCTTCTGCAATGAGTTTGTGTACTTGATTAGCTGTTTCCTTTTACGATTTCCAATTTTGATCTTCTGAGCTGGTACATTCTAAAGGAAAAAGACGTTCTATTGGTCTTCTTGTAGTTAATGGACTTGCTCCTCGTCTGGTAATCTTTAGTGTCACCCAACGTACATTTCCACCACTACCAGTCAGCAATTCTTCAACTCCACCCATCTTCCACAATCCCCTGGGTAAAACGTCATCATGAACCACCACAATATCCACAACATTTACTGGTTGGTCAACTCCTCCTGGCTTCCTTGCATGTCGATGAGCTTTACGAAGTTCGAGCAGGTATTCTGTCTTCCAACGCCCCCAGAAATCCTTCAGGACTTTGTTCAGGTGTTTTAGTCTCTGAGTTAGATCACTTCTAGAAATATTAATGTCCATATTACTAATCTCGACTGCAACAACAGGATCTGGTAGACTGAGGACTCGATAGCCACAGAGGAGATGAGAAGAGGTGAGGGGTTCTTCAACATCATCCAAAGAGATGTACATGTTAGTGATTGGATGTGAATTAACAATCATCTCCACCTCAGTTACTGCTGTCAGGAGTTCCTCGTATGTCAAACAAGCATTTCCAAGAATCTTTCTCAGACACCTATTAGCTGTTTGGATCATTCTTTTGAATAAACCACCCCAACATGGTGCCCTCTCCACATTGAAAATCCACTTAACTCCATTGATACCGAGGAGATCTGCAACTGCTGATGTCTCAGCAATACTTCTCAGGATCCTCTCTGCACCCTTGAAGGTCTTGGCATTATCTGATATCATCTTTACAGGAAATCCTCTCCGAGCTGAGAATCGCTTAAAGGATTGTATGAATGCAACTGACGTCAGGTCCCTTACTAGATCCAAGTGAGCAGCTCTCGTCACACAACAAGTGTAGAGACAAATCAAGACCTTCTGTGCTCCAACAGAGATAGAACTATCCCGCACGAATAAAAGGCCAGTGTATTCAACACCAGTGAATGAAAATTGTTGAGCTTCTTGGACTCTAAATGATGGAAGCGGTGGAGTGGTGATGATGAATACGAATACCCTTGAAGTCGACGGCATATGTCACACTTCCGTAGTATGCTTCTGACCAGCTGTCTCCCTCGCATAACCCAATATCTTGAACGAAGCTCGGCCATTGTAGCTACGACTTCTCCATGCATGACCTTCCCCATGCTCATCCAAAATTAACTAAAATTGTTGCTTCCTCTGTTTGAACTCTTTTGTTTCCAGCAACGATGACCGAACAATCTTCATCCAATAAATAAGTGCAGAAATAATCTCCTCGCCAGTAATTTCATAGCTGCTAATGTCCATGGGTTTTTTATAACAGAAAGAATGAATCTTTGAACATATGCCTTTACCCTTAGAAGCTTCTTTAGAGTGCTGAAGTCCTCGCATGTCAGAATATGGGTTTTCTGATCTCTGGCTTTCATCTCTCTCAGGCAGTCATCAGGAAACTCCACAACTTCTATCCGCTGAGCGTATAATCAACTTTAGTGCTCTAAGACCTGAGTAGCTCCTGTGAAGGAAATTTCAATACCACGGCTGGAGCTTATGTCCGCACTTCTTTTGGCATGCCTCATCTCTACTATTCAGAGAGCTCTTGAAGAACAAGTTGAGCTTAGTAGCATTGAATGCTATTATACAGACTCACAAGTTGCACTAATTTAGATCACCAAAGTGTCCTGTTATAAGGAGCTCATCCCATTCCAACTGTTCCTTGCAAATCAGTTGTAAGAGATGTTTGA